>PVIR01020488.1:0-29013 GCA_004026965.1 Petromus typicus | reverse complement strand
CATACAATGCTAGGACTCATTTACATCTTTATTTTCTCATACCAGAGAAAAGATGCGATATGTACCTATCTGTGCCCTATTTATTTCACTTATGAGGATATCCTCAAGGTATGTCCATTTAAGTAGAAATGATTCAAACTTATCATTTTTTATGGCAGAGTAGTACTCCATTCTGTAGAAGAACCACAGCTTTCTTATCTAGTCTCCAGTTGATGGACACGTGGGTTGTTTCCAAGATGCAGCAACCACAAACGGGACTGCTATAGCAGTCCTCTCCATTTTCTTAGCTTTTCATGTGGGCAGTACACCACCGTGTTTCGTGGATTTGGGACAAGATGATGACAATTTATATATAATGTCCCTCATACAGAAGGGGCACTATAATAATGATAAGAAAATTAGCAATACAGTTCTTAATGTAACCATGTAGATTGCTGTTAGAGTTTAATATAAACAGCTAAAGTTAGCCAGCACTAACTTTAATGCCCAAAACAAGTCTAAGTTATTTAAATTATGAACTCAACTCTTGGGAAAATCCTAGGAGATAGTTATTTTAATTAAATCTACTTTATATTTGAAGAAACTGGAGCACAGAAAAATCAAGGTATTTACCAAATGTCACAAAGAATATAACTATTGTTACTGGAATCCACGTTGTAAACTGTGATGAGGTAGAGAGGAAACTCAGCAACTTCAGTTTTCCTAAGTGAAATGATTGCAAAAGACAAAAGAAACCATCTTGAATCCCTGGAGCTGTGCTGCAGATGTAGCTTAGGAGCAGAGTGTCTGCGTAGCACACATGAGCACCGAACTTCAGTCTCCAGCACCAAAGTAAACGAAAACACCTAGATCAAATCAGTAAAGGTTTATATTACTCATATTAAATTCCTAGCCAGAAATAATTCCATAGATAAAGATAATGAAACATAAATTGCCATGTCAGCTTAATAAGATACTTCATTTAGTACATATGGCAAGTTATACATTTAAAATTAAATATATCAATTTTTATCTCTTAAAGCTTTCTTATCTGATTATTTTAGAATTTAAATGTTTGAATATAGATATAGTTTGACATGTATGTTCCAATTAACAATGAAAAGAAATAGGTTACCTAAAAAAATTTGGACTTCTTAATAGTAGAACTATCATTGTAAAAATGACCTGTGTGATTACAGCTATGCCTTAAGAATACCAAGCTCGCCCTGAACGAGTGTGATGCCAGCTGGGTTCTGGGCTCATTTGCACAGTGATTTGTGAGAAAGGTATAGCCTGACACACCTCCAAACTCCATAGAGAGATGCAAAGATGTTCTGCTTGGTAGTGATAAGCAGAAGGTACACAGTATGGAAGTTCTGACAGAAGATTTCCTTAATAAATTTTGTAGATTGGCAGAATAATTTTTAAATATTAGAATAAGAACACTGTGAGTCAGTATTTGTAGAATATCGGAAACTTCCTAGCCTCGAATATCATCTAATTAATCAAACAAAGGAACTGGATAGCACTGAGGATACAGTATTGGAAAAAATAAAACCAATAAAATAATAAATAAAATAAAAGCAAAAATAAATTAGAAAACAGGAAAATTATTAAGACTTACGTTCTCTGTTCATAAATAGAATCTCTGAAACTGATCAAAAAGCAAAATGCATAGCAGATAGTTAAAAAGAAATATGACTTTATATGAAAAATATTCTTAATGAAACAAAGGAACATAGCACAAATTGTACAATCTAAATAAAGAAAATAATGAGAAAGTAGAAATGATCACGCTTGATTCAGCAAGATGTGGAGAACATGAACACATCAATAACAGAGGAAATCAGAATCATAGTAAAAATTCCATCCTCCACCACCGTGCTTCGTGACTTACAATATATACATTATTTAAGGCCACGGAGAAACTTGTTTGTATTTAGCATAAACTCAGTGTCAAAAATGGACAAGAGGACAAAAAAGAAAACTATCCCCAATAAAATAGTTAAGTATACTTACAAAAATTATATACAGAGGAAAATTCAGCATTGCATTGTATTTATTAAATATAATTCTCTTCTAAGGACTTGATTACTTTAATAATTATAATTTATTACATGAAGTGATTAAAGGGTAAGACCTATGTGATACACTTGAAAATGTCAATTTTTAAATAAAAAGTAGCACTCATTTCTTATTAAAACAGTAACAACAAGCTCCTTGCCAAGTTACGAATGGAAGTAAACTTCCTAAGTCAGTATGGCACCTCCACCTGAAACCTAGAGCAAACTTACACTTTGCTCCTGTCTCACTTTGGGCAAATACCAAAGAAACTTATTTCCTGCTAATCCTCCTGCTCAGGGTGATCATTTCTGTTAGCAGGAAGCTGCTCTGCACACAGTCTTTCAAGTAACTACCAACCTTTGTGTGTCAGGAACCATTCCCTGGACCTTGATCAGAAAGAGTACAACTGCAGACTTGGAATGGGCCTACCATAAGGTCTTCCTGGGCTGCCCACACTGGGAAGGACTTGATCTCAGGGCTGCACCTTCCCTTGAAGGAAGCAGGTGGACCTTGGCTCCACCGTCAGCTTCTCTCCCTACCGAGGACTGATGCAGACCCTTACAATGCTCTTCCTCAGGGAGATGACTCCAAATCCCAAGCCATTTCTACTTTCCCCTCACAGCCTGAGAACTCTGCGTGCTGAGCAGCCAATCCATCATGTAGGGACGGAGCTTTCAAGGGTTCTGATTAGAAGGTGTTTCCTGCTCCTGCCCTCCTTCCACTCAAACAGTGAGTGGGATCGCAAAGAAAATCTGCATCTCGAAAGGGCCAGCTGACAATGTGCTGTGACTCGTATCAAGTCAAAACACCCAGAATCCTGGTGGCTCTGCATCCAAGAAAGATACGCTAATCAGGGGGTCTGAGCCACAGAACACTGTATTCCAAGGCAACACAGGGAACTGTTTCTATGAATTATCACTACAGAGTCATCTACAAAAGCACTTCGGACTCAGACTGTCCCTGAGTGGGATGAGGAAGGTGGAATTAGGGGTGCTGGTGAAGAATTTACAGAACTAAAACCATTCTAAATTTAGTCAAAAGGAGACAAATATGTTTAACCTTCTAAGACAAATATTCGATTTAACCACTAGAAAAACAAAGACAGAGTGTTAATTTTCCGGCCATATATGAAAAATAGGAAAAATAATATTCCCAAGAAAGGGAACTAGAGCATGCAAAGAAATGATGGTAAATTGAAAGCACAGGATAAAGTGGCCGGAATATATTTTCCTGCTAAATATATATTTTTAAACAATAAATATCAATACATGTTCTTTATACAAGACAAAACGTCACGTTGGATTTTTAAGTCTCCAGGCATCTACTGCAGTGACAAAAGCTGTTATAGCACAAAATGTAAACCATATGCCTAGCAGACTCTGCCAGAGTGGAACCCGCATTTCTAGTATCAGATAAAGTAGAAGTGAAAGTCAGAAACATTAACTACCAAAGAAGATATTTCATTGTTATGTAATTTATTAGAAAGATACAGTGATCATGAATTTAAATGTCAATCACCTCATTTTTGAAAGGCCTAAAATGTTGGTGAAATCAAAGTAGAAAAGTGAGCATTAAAGTTGTCCACTGGGATGGAGTCTGAATAAAAATTAGAGTATTTAAGTAATATAATTAACAATTTTATGGTAATAGAACTTACCTCCAGCAAAGAATACACAGTATGCTCATTTATCCAGGTAACATTTGCAAAATATAAGTCCTACAGAAAACCACAAAAAATGTTATAAACATTCACTCACATAACTGACCACAATATATTAAAATTCAAAATTTAAAAAAATCTGAAGCCAGGAATCTAGATTTTTTAAATCATTTATAAATTCACTGGTACATGTAATGTCAAAATTGAAAATCATAATTATTTACAAGTAAATTAAAATGACACGACTTCTGCCCTATGCAGTAGGGCCTATGTAGTCAACTTTCTTCAGTGTCTATGCCATAAGTAGTTTTGAAAAAAAGAGGAAGATTAGTGATGACCTTAAAGAAAACATGTTTGCTGTCCTCTGATAAGGATGGCCTCCTTCTAGAAAAATTTCCTTTGAAATGGCAAGTGAATAAAAATGGCAGTGTTAGAAAAAGTAACTGTGCAGAAAATAGCCACTAGGGTGGCTCTGTTCTAGAATTTCAGTTTAGAATCTTGAAAAGCTTTTAATAATCAGTTATATTCTACATTTCAAATCTTTTCTTACTGAGGTTGTAAAGTAATTAAAATGATAAGAGTTTAGTGATAAATTCCCAATGTAAAACCAAAGCATTATATGAAAAGTTTTTTTTAACTAGAACAGGATGGAGAGGTAGTAATTCTCGTATAATTTTACCTCTAGGGGCATATATAATCAAACTCTTCCAGTATAATTGCTTTTCTACTACACTCATGTCTTATTCATTTGTGCAGTTCAGTTCAGAATATTCTAACACTGTATCTATTGCTAAATAAATTTCTCACTGGCTGTACAGTATTTGTATATAACTGTTTTCATCAAATTAACAGATCAATGACAATTTATGAAACAACAAAAACTGAACTGATAGCTTCATTTAAGGAGAGGAAACAGGAGTCTTTTGCTCCTAAGCTTTTAAATATTGAACTTTTAATTTCTGAAATGACATTGAAATATATGTATCATAGCAAAAATATAGGAATATATGAAAAACACAGGGGAGGGGAGGTTTGGAAGATCATGTGTAGCCTTTCAATGTTTAACACTGGTGGAAAGTCAGATCCGTGTAGTGTTCAGTTAACGCTGAAGAGGAATGGGGTTCCAAGAATCTTAAGAAGTGCTCTTTATGAACACTGTCCAGGGAAAGGGTGCGAATCTGCATTCACTGTGAGGACTCTGACCTAGAGGCGGCGGTACCCACCGGGGTTTTGAGCTCAGTGAAGAGAACGGTATCAGCGTAACTGGAGTGGACCTCAAATGGTGAGCATGACATCAGTCACTCTGAGCAGAGCCTCACGGTCATGTAGGAATCTCTTGTAATGCACCAGATCTCGGGGGTCGGAGCCAAGTCCAAGGTGATGGAAGGAAGCGGCAGAAGCAGAGCACTGTGGAGTGTCTCCAGTTGTCCTCCCTAACCTTACCCCACTCCTGACGGCGCGGTCCAGCAGTCCTCACCCTCCATCATCAGAAAACAGACTTCCACGAGGTCATCTCTGGCCACCGCAGACACCACAAGCCTCCGCAAGCTGAAGGTCAGAGGGAGAAGTGACTGTGTAATGTCTCTTTTTTCCTCTCTCAGATTTCAGCTAAGGATGCCTGGCCCTTTCTTAAATCTGAGGTACACATGGGATGGGGATTTAGCTCAGTGGTTCTGGCATCTGTTTTGCAAGTGCAAGAGCCCAAGTTCAATCCCCGATGACCATATACCATACTGGGTGCGGAGACTCACGCCCAGCAGCAGTCAGTACCACACACCACAGTGCCGGGCGTGGTGGCTCACCATGTAATCCCAGCACTCGGGAGGCAGAGGCAGGAGGATTGCTGTGATGTGAGTTTGAGGCTGAGCTCAGGGCCAGTCTGAACTACAAAGTGAGACTCTGTCTCAAAAAAAAAAAAATCTGAGGAACACAGAGGTTGGGAATTTGAAGCTAACTCATGCTAGTGGTAGAATTGTGAACCGGAAGTGTGTGGACTCTTCCTTTATATACCCAGGGCTCCTCTAACTGACTGTTTAACTAGAATCCACTTAGCACCATTCATGTTCCCAAAATGAACTTCTTCAAGTTAAACTAACCTAAGTTGGTTTCTCATACTTTCAGACAAAATGATGTAGACTACAGAATACTTAACAGACTATATGGTCTAAACTAGGAGCTATGTCTCGAGGACATTTTCCATGAAAGAAGTGTGGCCTACCACACTTCCATGACACAACACATACACACACACACCAGAAAGTCTCTTAAGTGTGTTACAAACATTCAACTCACTTGTCAGAAAAGCACATTAATCCAAAATAATCCCCAACAGCTAACCATTTCCTTTTCTCTTAATGTTCTCTACCTTTGAAGAAACATTTTAGGTCTTTTATTGTTACTATTACTATAATCATTATTATTATTATTTTTTTTTTTTTTAAGGTTTTTGGAGACAGGGTCTCGCTTTGTGGTTCAGGCTGGCTCTGAGCTCAGCCTCAAACTCACATCACAGCAATCCTCCTGCCTCTGCCTCCCAAGTGCTGGGATTACGGGCGTGAGCCACCACGCCCGGCACTGTGGATGTGGTACTGGTTGCTGCTGGGTGTGGGTCTCCATACCCAGTATTGTTATGTGGTTACCGGGGAATCAAACCCGGGTCCTTGCGCTTGCGAGACAGGCGCCGGAACCACTGAGCTAACTCCCCGGCCCTATTATAATCATTATCACTAAAAAAAAAATACTCCATGTTTCAAAGGTGTTAGATTGAAAGGTAACAGAGAAAATATCATCATTATGCCAAAATCCTCCAAAATTATAAAAACACAGTTTTTTTTTTTTTTTTTAGGTTTTTTTGAGACAAGGTCTCGCTTTGTGGTTCAGGCTGGCCCTGAGCTCAGCCTCAAACTCACATCACAGCAATCCTCCTGCCTCTGCCTCCCGAGTGCTGGGATGACAGGCGTGAGCCACCACGCCCGGCACTGTGGTATGTGGTACTGGTTGACTGCTGGGTGTGGGTCTCCACACTCAGTATTGTTATGTGGTTACCGGGGAATCGAACCCGGGCCCTTGCGCTTGCAAGACAGGTGCCGGAACCACTGAGCTAACTCCCCGGGGCCCAACACAGTTTTGTTTTGCTTCATAATCGGAGCACAAACACTTGTTTGGCCACTTGCCAGCTGCACAGCTCTTGACGTTTCACAAGTCTGTTATTGGTTCTCTTCCCAAGGCAGCCCTGAGCAGCCTGACTGCTCCAGGCCGATGCCACTAACTTCCTCCCTGAAAACTGCCGGAACCCCGAGGTCCCTGACTCACTAGCAGTGCCAGGCCCTTCTGATCAGATCCACTCGGGTTAGGCTTTGAGACTCCTTTGTGGAGCTCTCAGTACCATATGCCCTTCACCCAGAAGGTAACTCACCTCAACTTTACTGTGTACTAGGGACCCTGTAGAGCAAGTTTGGTCCCAGCTAATTTCAGTTCCCTTAGTCTCTTCTCTGTGTTCATAATCCTTCAGGCAACACGGAAAATAAAACCAGAATTTCTTCCCTCAAAACTCCTCCAAAATGCTGCCCATCATGTTGTCCCTTTCCAAGTAACCAAAACCTCTCCCCACAGGTACTCTACATCCATCTGTTTAAACAAGGATCCTGAGGTTTTTGTTACTTCGCAAGTATGATTCTAAGACCCTTCAGCTCTTTCTCTCTTCTCTGCCTCTCAAGTTTCAGATTTAGGGAAGAAAACCAGTATCCAAGACTAGCTGGACATCTTATCACACACAAAAGAAATGACAGGGGTTGAATTTCACTTCGGGCACTCTGATTCCAGATCCTTTGCATTTTAGTACTCTGCTTTGAGAATGTGAAACAGTTTGAAATTACTACGTTGATATACAAGCAGATTAACGAAACAGAAGGAGAGGAAGACCATATGTAAGAGAATTTGGTATATAATAAAAGTAGTATTTCAAGTCAATGTAGAAAATGTATACTTCAATAAATGGTGCTTGCAAACGATAGTAAGGTTGGACTTTTCCTTATTCATTATGCTAAAATATATTCCAAATTGATCATATACTCCAGAAGTAAATGTGAAAATTCGAAATCACAGAGTACTAAGAAGAAACATGAAAGAAAATGTTACTAGGAGACCTCGGCTTCACCACCTCAACTAACATTAATTAGCTCTCAGAGGCTTAGGCTCCAAGTACCATCACACTGGGGGCCAGGACTTCGACATGGATTTAACACATCGCTCAGTTCGTAACACCTCTATGTTCAAAAGCACCATTCTGGGAAAAAAAAAAAAAAAAACCCACTTGCCCAGGATACTGTTTTTGATGGAATAGATGGTAAGGAATACATTCCAGGTTTTTGTGTGAAAGCTGAGATCCCATTTTTAAATCAGAGAATATATTCTTTTTCGGCCTCCAGGCAGGGAGGGGAATCATCCTAATGAGTATGTAGCACGCACATTGGCCCCTTTAGAGATTGGAAAGAAGCCATTTTCTCTCTGGTGCATGTCCGAGACAATAAAGTGCTCAGGAAGGGAGTAGGATTGGGTGGGCACAAAATCAATTGGACTTTAGACGTGGGATAGTTCACACAATGGTTAATTAGAATTTCCCTTAGGCTTCCTTGGAAAACTATTGAGGAAGTGGGAACTCTTGAGAGATCTTTTATAATCTGCCTCCATGCTGGTCTGACTTTATTTCCCTCAGTATTACACAAAGTTCTATCAAAAGATGAGAGAATTTTCATTCATTGTGTAAAAAAGACCTCAGATACTTTTCATTAAAAAACTTTTCTGGTAAAAGACTTACTTTAATTCCAATATTCCAAGTTGTTTTCCAAGTGCTTATTCCAAACTTCACCACATTCCTCGATGCTCTCTCTTCACTCACACACCTGTGTCAAGGGAAAGTGAAATTAAGACCCAAATCAGTTTCGGGCTTTTTGTAAGCAGTTTTCACATGTATTATTGAAACTGTAACTTTAACTCCTTTTCCAAACTCCAACCCAAGGTGAACTTTAAAGCATCGCAAAGCCAGTGTCTGAAGTTAACCTGCTCCATCAGACTCTGCTTTCTTCCGCAGCCACTCCTTTCCCTGAGGTCCGAAGCTTCCTTCCTTCTTGGTACTCAGTGCTCATCTTCAGCTCCACACAGCCCCAGGACAAGCACTCCCTCCCACTCCAGGGTGCCTTGGAGATACTGTCTCTCACAATCACCAACCTGTGGGCATTTTCTTGGTATAACAATGGTTCAATTTGCTGAATCTCACATTTAAAATCAAATTTGCAAACATAGAGATGCTCTGACTACCCTAGAACAACCACCACAGAATTATAAGAAATCTGGAAAAGAAAAGTGAGCAAATGAGTTGTACAGGATTACAGGACATCTGATCAATATATAAAAATTCATTTCTATACATTACTGATGAAAATTCAAAAATGAAAATAAGAAATCCATTTCATTTATAATAGCCTAAAAGAATAAAATACTTAGTAATGATGTTTTTAAAAGTTACACTGTTTGCATTTGAAAGCTCCAAGATACCGCTGAAAGAAACCAAAGAATGCCTGAAGAACTAGTCAGAAGACTTACACTGCTCACAGAGCGGGAGTTCTGAAATGAGCTACAGATTTGATGAGAATCACTTCAAAATCCCATCAGGCTTCTTGGAGGAACTGAAAAGCCGCCCCAAAATTCATATGGAAATACAACTGAGCCGGACAGCCCATCGTGAAAGAACTATAGAACTGGAGGCTCACACTTTCCAAACTCATTAGAAAGTCCCTGCAATCAGGAGACTGCAGTCTTGCCAAAAGAGCAGACATACTCATCGATGAGATGGGATTGACAGCCCCAAAGAGACACTCACATTTATGATACATTTTTTTTCCAAAAGTGCCAAAAGACTCACTGAAGAAATAGTGTTTTCAACAAATTGTGCCTTTACAGTTCCATATCCAAATGCAAAGAAAGAAAGTGGAACTTTAGGTTCCAGCCTATATTGAAAAGTTTGAAAGATACAGTCTTACAATGGCTGGGGGAAAATGTACAAATGTAAACATGAATGGCTGTTTACAGACCCTCTAGGGGACTGAGCTGTAGGATAAACAGTGAACCTATAACCTAAAGAAACAGTTGATGTCAGAGTTGCTGAGACTGGCTTTCCTGAGGCAGAATCACAGAGCCAAGATCCAGAGCAACCCTGAAAGCTGCGCATGCTCCAGGGTGAGAGTGAGAGACAGCAGGAGCCTGGGCCACCGGCCTGAGCCCTGCCTGTCCTGACCCTTACGCTCTGCAGCCCTACGACAATTCACAATGAAGAGCCCGAAACGTCTCATGACTACAGGGAGCAGGGGAAAGTTACCCTGTCAGAATTATTCTCCATAATCAAGACCTACTTTTTTAGGGCGAAGCCTGCAGGACCCTCTGCCTGCCCAGCCTTCCCTAAGTTGAAGAGGTGGACTGACCCTTATGAAAACCAAATCTCAGGCACACTACAAAGGTCAAATTCAAACATAAGATTATGGAATGTTCCCCTCCCTTAATACTTTACCACCACCCTACAGATGCTGTAACATAAACACACACAGGAAGGAAGATGACAGATACACATCTCTCAGAAATACAGACCCTCTTAGAAATATTAGAGACTAGAATCTAACAATATATGAAAAGAATACAAAACATGGCCAATGAGCAATCCTTTTAGTTAGGTAAGCCTCATGCAACATTTAATCAACATAACCTGCCGCTTTAGCTAAAGGAGAAAAAGCATGATGTCAGCTATGCAGGGAAAGCCCGTGACAAAAATCACACAAACTAAAGAGTAGAGATGAATTTCCTCAGTTTGATAGAGGAAAAAAGAAGCAAACATAACATTGAAAAATGGGGTGTTTTTCTCCATATGATAATCAACAAAGAAATGCCTCTCTTAGTACTTTTATTCAACATTATACTGTAGGTCCTAGCCAGTGTGGTTGGACAAGAAAAGGGAATAAAAATATATAGCAGTTAGAGAAGGGGAATAAAGCTATCTTCATGTATAGAAGACATTACTGTCACTGTAGGATATTTCAAATAATTAACAAAAAGAACATAACCTCAGCCAGCAGCAGTAGTGCATGCCCATAATTCTAAGCACTTCAAGACGCTGAAGCAGGAAGGCTGCAAATTCAAACCCTGCCCAGGCCTCTTAGCAAAACCCTGTTTCAAAATATAGTGAATAAGAGCAAAAGGCTTGCGGATGTAGCTTGGTAGTAGACTGCTTCTGCGTTTGATCCATAGCATCAAAAAAAAAAAAAATTGTGGAACTAAAAATAAACTACAGTAAATTTGAAGGGTACATGACTAATTAATACACACATCTATTGTTTACCTTTAGATCAACAATACTCAGAATCTGAAATGTTCTAAATATTACTTTTAATAATACCCAAAAATGAAATAAACCTTCCAAAAATATATTGAAGAATCTATGCAAAAAATCTACAAAATTCTGAAAAATTAAATAAAAGTTCTATATGCATACAGAAATATTCCATGATCATGAGTTAGAATACTCAGGATTATTAATAAATCAGTTTTATACAGCTTGATCTATTTATTTAAGATAATCCTAAAGAAAATCCCAAGAAACCATTTTATGCATATAAATTAATTCTAATTTTTATATGAAATGGCAAAAGACCTATCATACTCTGCCAATACTGAAGAATAAAATCAGAGGATTGAAATAACTAATCTCAAGCCTTCTTGTGAAGAGAAAGTAGCTGACACAATGTGGTACTGGAGATGGAACAGATGCACAGACCATGGAGGTGACACAGAGATCCCGGAAATACACCCACACAAGGAGGCAACTGAGTTTTGACAGTGAAACAAAGGGAGTCAGTGAAAAAAGCATCATTACTTCAACAAACTGTGCTGGAACCATTCACTGTCTGTATATAAGAATATAGTAGCAGACAGAGAACTTAAACACTTAGAACAATCCAAGTGAGTCACAAACATAAGTACAAAACTATAAAATTTCCAAAGGAAAACAGGAGAAAATGATAAGCTGGAATGTATTGAAATTACAGTTTTCCTCTCTGTAAAAGATATCGCTAAAATAATGAAAAGATAACACAGAGAAAAGTATTTTCCAATCATATCTAATAAATGAATGTGTCCAAAATAAACAGAACTCTTTAAATTTAACAATAAGAAAACAACTCAATTCAAAATGGGAAAAAGATTTGAAGACGCCCCACTATGTGAGATATACATCTAACAAAATTAGCACACAAGAAGATGCTCCATATCAAGTAGAATGTCCTATTCTGAGAAGGCACAGCATAGAGATAATAAAAAGGTCGATGCCACCAAAATTTGGAAAGGTAGAGAAAGGTTTGAGTAGATAACAGGAGGTGATATTACAAAAGGGAACCAATCCATATGGTACTGGAATTGTGCATATGTGGTACTACGTATTTGTCAAGAACTATTGAACTTTTCAGCACAAAATCTTTATGTATACAAATATTAAAAACTATTTAGGAGGTTGGGGAAATCCCAAAGTGGAATGACTGTTATTACAAATCAGTATCACTACTAAATATGTGTAAAACAACCTCACTGAAGAGGGTAATGGTAAATGTGTTGACCTAAATTACTTTGGAAATGAGGGATCCGTAAAACTAAATGCTAAAGAAACTTTTCATGAGCACTATTCTCTAGTTAATAGTTTTCCAATGAGAATAAGAGTTAACAATTCCAATATTGCTGAACAGCAGAACTGAACCATTTAGGAAAGGGTGGGAGGATAGTGAAAGCCCTTGTCAAAAACAAGCAAAGGAAAGATAATAGAACAATTTAGATGATAATGGATTAGGATTAGAGACATGGTGTACTGAATATGTGGATTTAGCTGAATATAGATGCAGATGTTGCATATGGAAATATTCATATTGTCTAAATTCACATAAACACATATTTCCTAAAACCCAAGTAGCAATGACTTATCCTATTTCCAGATCTCGATTGATAATGCCATTGTCCAATAATATGAATAGAGGGATCCTTGGAAAAAGAGCTGATTCTATGCCTAGGAAAGAAGTTACACACACACACACACACACACACACACACACACACACACACACCGCAATAGGTGACTAGACAGAACTGAAAAAAAAAAAAATTCCCAAAGATCAAAACTAGGCCAAACTGAGCAATAAAAGAAAGAAGTATTAGGTTATAATCTAAAGTATAGAATAAATATATTGATATAAGCTAACTGGAGAAATAAGTACATCTAGAGAAGAGATAACTCTTCTGTCCATAAATTTCTAAATAATTTATGGAGACACTCCATCCTCAAGGAGGTGTACCATTATTTCCCCCTCCACAGATGGGCAGCATATGGAGATTTCCTTCTAAAGAGCGCAGCAGAATGCTGAGCACGGCGGCACACACCTGTAATCCTAACGCTTCAGGAAGCTGGGGCAGAGGGTTACAAGTTAGAGCCCAACGTGGGCAATTTAAAATTTGTAAGAGATGGAGATGTAGACCAGCATGAAGGCTGTCAGTTCATCCCTAGCACTGAAAAAGAGGAGAAAGGAAGAAGGAAGAGGGAGAGGGAAAACATGGAACGGGGGAGAAACATACAGCTTTACATTAAAGAAATCCCCACAAACATTATGTTGGCCTGATGATCAAAGTCGGCATCAACAGCAATAAGTCAGGATCAGTGTGACGTAGTGAAAACGTCGCTTCTCATGTACAGTCTTCCATTAAAAACTTCAAAATCCCAGCGTGAAGCCATGCAGTTCTAGCTCAGGACAGCGAACTTTTCCGAGACCCTGTGCCCAGTCCGCTCCTAACGTCATCATCGGGCGCTGCGCTTCCTTTCTGAGCATGCGCACATCCCGTGTGCTGACCTGCTGGGAGAGTCTTGCGTGGCTGCTGCAGGATATGTGCTGCAGGTTCACCTCCACTGCCCCGAGTTAACCAGGATGAAAACATCAGTGAAGCCACAGTGGAGGGTGCATCACAGTCACGTTTCCAATATACCTGACCCGTACTCTTCCTCCACACCACCAAGGTCTACACAAGCAGGGAAAATCTGAGAAACCACCCTACAGAAGAAGGGAAATCACAAGATACATGATATCTATCCTAATGGAACAGACAAAAAATTGCTGTATAAAATTTAGGGGAATCTGAAAAAATCATGGACTTTGGCTAATAATAATGCATTAGTTTGGGTTCATTAATTCTAACAAATGTGTCATACTAATAGGAGAAACTAGACATCGAGTGCCAGAGATACTATGTACTATTTTTCCAATTTTTCTCTAAATATAAAACTGCTCTAAAAAGTAAATGTCTGAAAAGTAATGTTGGCCTCCTTTTTGATACTATATACACACAAAAAAATGACTAAAAATAAGTCATAGACTGACATGCAAGCACTAAAACCATTAAGACTTAGGAAAGAAATATAAAAGTCAGTTTTGTGACCTTGGTTTCTTAATGGTAAGAATTGCATCTTCTCGATAAGAATGCATAATTCATTTGTAAAGATAAGAAAATAAATAACAAGTAATAAAAACTAAGAACTAACCCAATATTAAAATGAATAAAGGATCAGAATCAACTTTTCTCCAAAGAAGATACATGAATGGCTTAAAACCCAAGAAAAGATGCTTTAACCAGCAGGGGAGCCAAGTCATAACCACAGTCACTTCACCCCACTTGGAAGGCTCTAGTCAAGGGACAGTGTGAATGTGAGGAAACTGGGAACCTCATTCCATCCTGGTGAGAATGTGAAGTGGCAGTGCTGCTTTGGTTACGGGCTCAAGCTCCTCCGGTACACTTCGATCCCCATTGTCCCGTCCAGCCAGGAGTGGCCTCCACTACCCTCCAACCAGGCAGTGCGATCCCACCAGAGACAGAGGTCATGAGCAGCGGCAGAAGCCAAAAATCTCCAAGTCAGATCCTTATGACTCTTCCCCAAGAAGCTGCCTTGCTCTGTGCTCCAGAGGAGACTGACAGGAGTTCACGCGGGACAACAGGAGTCCACACGGGATGACAGTTCTTGAGACAAGGCCTCCCGCCCTTCTTCAGCCTTGGGAAGAGTAAAACTGGAAATGCCTGAAGCACCTGCCTGTTGGACTCATTTATTTTTAACTCTACTTCTTTCTATATTCCGTAGAAAATTTATGCAGGACTGAATTTTATTACTTTTATATGTGTATTCAGATTTAGAAAGTAATTGCTTATGTAGGAAAGAGGAAAGGCCCCATTGTAATTCTGCTGCCCATTCATGTTCTGAGGCCCATATCTTCACCACATCCTCGGAAGACCTTGCTGATCTTTCTAGGCAGAGTTTTATCTTCTTGTCATCTCCACAGTACTCTGTGCATCCTTTTCCTTGCTTGGCTTCATTCATGTTAGTCATTCATAAAGCTGCTACCTTATCACAAGCCTTTTTCCTGGGAGCTGGCTGCCTATGTAGCAGGCGCCTCAACTCTCTAATATATTTCACTTAAGACAAATGATTTTATGTTACATAAGCTTTACCTTTGAGTATCTTTGCTCCTATTGCAATTGAAGTCCTTTAGAAACAAAGGCTGTCGTATCTTTCTATATTTTCTGGAGACAACTTCACTGAATGAATGAACAAACCAGGGTAAGACCGTCTCTGCAGTGAGCAGGAGCCACTGGGAGAGCTCCTGCAGCTCCTGGTGTCATTGCCACTCAGAAAGCCCCTTCCGGTCCTGGCCCTCATCATCCAGGGGAGGAGAGAATGCAGAGTGGTCTAGGATTAGGGAAGCCAGGTTTCCAGCCTTGAATCAATCACCAGGTAGTGTGTGGCCTTGGAGAGATCAGCCCTCTGCTCCATTATGCACCTGTGTAAGAAAATTTCCTTTTAGTTGCAACAGTCTGGGATTCTTGAAACCACTTCACTACAATGAAGAAACAAACTAACAAAATAAATTTAGCAAATAAATACTTCTTTGCCTACATTCTAGCAATTGTTAGTATTTCTCTGAATGCCTGTGAAATGCAGGCACTGATTCAAGGCCTGGCCTGTATCCTCTTGTCTATCTCCAGAAGACCATTTTATTCCATTTTCTCCCGGAAAGCACAGGAAGGGGGTATGACTTACACACCTGGTGGCAGAGCCAATTTTGGACCCCAGCAGTCTGTGCTCTTGATCTTGCTACTGCTCCAGCACCCACAAGCAGCACCAGCCTCCTCTTCTTCCCCAGAACTCCTGGCTTTAATTCCATCACCATATACTCATTGAAACATTAAACTCAGTTTCAGTGGGAAGAGACTGAGCAGGAAGGCGTTGCGCGACAGCACAGTCCCCAGGAGAGTGAAGAGGTATTTGCTGATGGTTCCATTTGGGCAAGGTTCTTTGTCTTATCTGACATAACAGAAGCTAGATTGGGAAACCAGTGTGGAGAGATTTCGACCTGACTTTTGGAAAGAACTCAGTCCTGTTCCCAAAACCTTATCAGACAGCGGGGGCGAAGGGAGCACTGCCATTGCAACACCACTTGTTTTTCCACTGTCCAGAGGTTCTGCTGGACTTGCAGTCAGGGAAGGCTTCCTCCCTCCCCCACTTTCCCTGGGACGGGACTTTGGCAGCCACAGCACCGCCTCCCCTTCCTTATCACAGCGCAGAAGCACATCAGCCCTGAGAAGCACAGCGATGACTAACCAGGCCTTTTAAAACTGGCCAGTAAACAAGGGAGCTTCGATCATATGAAACACGCACTTTGAGTTTAACACAGGATACTGAGTAACAAGCAAGATAAAGATGACTCCATAGCTAACAAGCCCGCGATCAACCTTCGGAGCGGCTGGCCTACTTCCTGCTTTTCAAGCAGATGTTGTCCTCTCATCCTTTTTGACCCTTCTTACTACCCGCCCCCGAGTCCTTTCTTTCCAAGTACACACAGGACTTACTTTTCCCCTCTTTCGCCCTCATAGGCCACCAGGAAAATGGCCTCATGAGAAATGCTAATAGAAATCCTGGAAATTACCATAATCAATGTATATATTGCATCTATACTTTGATTTTTAATTCATATACTTATTTGTTATGCATCAGACAAATCAAATAATTACTTTTTGTTTTACACTCAAATCAGGAAGACTACACCAAAGCTTTATCCTGGAGAGGTTCGCACTGTATTGCCCAGGTGGCCTCTGACTCACGGACTCCAGCCGCCCTCTCACTCAGCTTCCAGAGCAACTGTGTAGGGCCAGAGATCTGGAGGCAAGAAAATGAAATGGGGGTTTCTTTAGGTCTTCTAGCCAGTCCCGGCTGGAGAGGGTGAGGAGCAGAGTGCTTCCCCCGGGGAGCAAATCAAAGACAGGGGGAGAAAAAGAAAGAGAAAAAGCCAAGCAGATAAAGAAAGGCACTGAATGGCCTTGGGACTTGCATAAAGAGATGAGAAAAAGAGCTGACAGCAGGACACAGAAGGAGCAACAACAAATGATAAGCCAGCTCCACCTCCCATAAAATGTAGGGAAGCAAAGCTGGGGAGGGGCTGCCTCACTTCACGGTGGTGTGTGCTCACACCTGTGCACTGACACACACACTTACACAGATGTGCGTTCACTCCGGAGTCACTGTATTACCCACTTTCGGGTCATTGCAGAATGCAGTGGAAGTCCACACTCTCTTTACTAGCTCTAAACTAACTACAAATAAGGCCAACTGGCCACCCACCCCAAGTATAAGGCCTCAAGAATAGGTCAAGGACGAGAAAACAACCCGATAGAGGCTGTACATGGACCATCGGAAGAGATGACCTTAGGCAGAGATGTCTTAAAGCCAATCCAGTAATGGCATATTCTGGCTGGGGGAGGGTCACTCTGCCCTATAAAGAGCTGAGAACACAGAGCCCGCAAGCCCTCTATCTTGCCAGAGCCCCCATCCTGATTCTTTCTTATCAAGACAGCTATCTCTCTTCTCCTTTCTCCCTCATTTTCAACTGATTGTTGCTGGGCGTGAATATCCATGCCCAGTATTGTATGTGGTTTCTGGGACTCTAACCCAGGCCCTTGCACTTGCAAGACAGGCGCCGGAACCACTGAGCTAACTCCCCAGCCAGTGTCTTCCTTTCTTTAAATCTTGTCCCTCTAATTTATTACCAGGCTGAGTTAGGATCTGATGGGTGCATGGACAGCAGGGCAGCAATGTTCTTCCCCAGATAGTTGGGATGCACGGCACACTGACCGTCAGAGGGGGATTTGGTGCCTTTTCAGGGCCAGCCCTCAGCCATTCGTATGCCCCTCCCCCCAGAGCACAGTGTGGACCCCTCAGGGCAGATGGTGTTTCCCCAGGGTAATGGATTTGCCTGGGAAGACCCAGTGATCCAGAAACCGGGGTGTACCTGCTGAGCAGGGATTCAACATCTGGTGGAAAACACATGCATATACATTGCAGCCTTAGGAAAAACACCTGTTTGAGAAAACTAGCAGAAACAAAATCTTCCACGGTACTCTATGATCTTTCTGAAACTCTTTCTGTGAGCTCGGGAAAAAGCTCAGTCACAGGCCGGGATCAAACACCATCTGCTTCTTATCCCTCCTGTACATTGGCATGGCTCAGTGGCACAGGAAGAGGAATGATCATGAAGCATCATGCGAGTTTCACACACAGTGGTGTCTTGGAACAACATGTCAAAATCAAGACCTGGTTTTTAACCCAATGTGTTTTTCCATTCCGTGTATCACATGTTCACTGGGCATTTTCTGGGTACGGCAGGGCAGGAGGCCTGTTGCCAGCCTTTTTCAAACTTCTACCTTCTACCAGGCCAGATAGCCATGACCAGATTGCAGAGTGGTGCTGTAAGTGCCCCAGCCTCCCACTGAGAAGGGTCGCAGTTAGCTCTGAGATCTGGTAGAACTTCTTCCAGAACTGCTGCAAGGGTTCGCTCTAGATGTGGTGTAAACTGACAAGGAGGACATCTGTAAATTAATAAACAGGAAATATTGTTATGTTTTAGAGAGGAATGAAAGTACAGTAGAATTTATTGTTAGATATAATATAAATCTCATGGGGTAAGTTGTGTTATTTTAATAGTCTCCTATTCAGTAGGTCACATCAATTCAGTAGATGGTGATCAGACATTTTTTATAAAATGGAGAGACTACATGGTAAAATAGGTAGAATATATCATATGTGGAAAGGTAAGTATGTATCAGGTAACTCTTATCTCTATTGTATATATTTGTGTGAATTATATTGTGATGGGAAAAGTCTTTTTTTAGTGAGTCAATTTCAAAAAATTTGAAGACTATTGAGGAGGCGTATAAAATTATCTGGATTCAGATTTTCTGCTTCTTTTATAGTGCAATAATTGAACCACAACTTATGAGGTGTAGCATTTCTTCGTTATATCCGGTGGATGATGTCCACAGACATCTCACTTTAAAAGACATAGTTAGGGACAAAGAATGACCAAAGATAACTAGAAAACACTGAGCATATTTCAATGCCACATCAGGTAACGATTATTGTTCCATAACAAGAGGTCATAGCAGAGGACACAGAGCTGGGCTAAGACAGAACACTGCAAAGAGCTCCATTCTTTGCAGTCCCTGAAAAAAAGAGTAGGGTTGGTTCACAGGAAACAAAACAACAGGAACCAACAGAGGGTGGCAGCTGAAGCGAGACGAGGAGGGCAGTTTCCCTGAGCCTCAGCGGCGGCTGCTCGCTGAGCTGGGAAGGAAAGCCATGTACAGTAGGAAAGACATCCTGCCACTCCCCTGTGTCCTGAGCTGCAGTCTGCCTGATCTACCTCAGCTAAAAACATTCCCATCACCTGGATCTCTCCCTTGTCTCATCCCTGATCTCAGTCGCTTGACCCAACTACAAGTCAGCAGAGGCGAGAGGCTGCAAGTATAACAGCACGTAAGTCCTTCCTGAAGGTTGCCATATCTGTGCCCTGGACGTTCTGCGCCCAGGGTGGAGCTTTGTCATCAGGGCAATGTCACACAGGGACTTGATACCAGCACGGATGACTTAACCGTGACACATTCTGCCGTGTGGCTTGGTGCTGCTGCTGCACGTCAAGGGCACAATAAAGGCCAGGCGAGACCCTGGAGTGAAGCTAAAGGCACAAGTCTTGTCCCGAGTCCAGGCCAGCCTAGAAATACTACACTAAAAAACCACGGAGAAACCCCAGCTAGGAGAACCCCTCCCTCCACCAGGAATAATATTCTCTTCACCCTAAAGAGAATCTGATTCTAAGCCCGGAACACGAGTGAAAATGAAGCCATTTCCCGCATTCATTCCACAGCGCAGATTCCCTGCGGAGACAGTGCACCCCGGAAGGGACACTCGGGGCTGACACTCGGGACTGACTGACAGACACTCGAGGCTGACACTCGGGGCTGACTCCCAGACTCCCTCCAGAGATTTATGATCTATTCCTGACGGCAAAGCAGTTAACCACACCCTGTGGAAGGAAAGCCGTGTTCCAATACCCAGCATTCTGACGTTGTGCACAAAAGAGCCTAGCTAACAAGAATGAACTTGACAGTGGAGCCTCACCCCGGCCTGACCCGGTGGTCATGTGGGGCTGTGGCTTGTACTGGGCGAGACCGACAGACTTGCTCGTGCCACCCGTACCTGGCACCCATGATGTTTGCAGCCTTTCCAGTCATCCCAGAGGGCTTCTTTCCCAAATGTGGTCAACAGGCACTGTGGGAAGCCACTGGGACCCCAGACAGCTGGCTGTAGGGCAGTGAGGTGTGGAGGGTTTTATGGGGCTCCAAGATCCCCGTGCTTTGGGACACCAGTTACAGGTCACACCCTGAACTAGGCAGGGGAGCTGCGGAAATGAGGTGTGCACACTTCAGCCCTGTAGCCATCACAGCGGACATCTCCGTGAAGGAGACGAGTGTCTGTGGATGGATTTCTGGGCTTTGCAGACTCTTGGAGTCCTGTTCAGTGTTTTCAGGGCATTTGTAAATTTTTATAGTAAGATGACTGTAGCTTATATCGAAGAGCTGTAAGGAAAAAATTTAAGCGATTAGTTTCAACAGTAATTTTTATGTATTCTGATAGAAGATGTCTTATCATCCTGGATTTTACAAAGGGGCGGGGACAGTCTTTAAAGTAACAGAAGCTGTTTTTTTTTCTGCACCTGGTTGACTGCTCCAGCTTCTACCTAACAAGTGAGCAGTTGGCAGCTTCTAGGGGTCAGGGTCCCCACCCCAGCACGTGCACTCGCGGGAGACCTGCTAGAAGGTGCCAACCCAAACCAACACCCGTCCTGTGTTTCCCGGGAAGCACTGTGTCAATATGTCCTTATAATGTTTGTATGAAGATTCCCAATTTCTAGCCTCGTGTAGATGTGCGTAAGATCAAGGAAACCGGAAACCACAATTACCCCGACAAAGCAGCGGATCTCACTGCACCGTCGATGACCCTGTGCGCGTTCTGTCTCTGGGGCTCTTGCTGGGACACAGAGGGACAAGGACAGTCACACAGGCTGCGCCACACCTGGAAGTCATAGACACTCTTTCCTGAGTTGGCCTGCTGCTACCACAGGCCTCTCTTACCAATACAACCTGACATTGTAAAAATGTGAATAAAAACAAATATGAACTTTTTATTGGAAATTATTGGGCTGATTCTCTTGCCTTTTGTGGTGAGACAGATATTTTTTTTAATTTCAGAATAATTCCATTGCCAAGGAACTGAGAGAAAAGCAATTTACCTACAGAAATTGTACATTACATTACTAAACAACTTTTAAATAGTTGTGCGACCTAAATACAGGTGTTTCATCAAAAGATTAGCTGCAGCTTAATTTCACAACTTGCAACTTTTCTAAATTGTAACAAGGTGAATTTTATACCCAAGTTGAGATTACTTCTTTCTCTCTGTATCATAACACCTCTCTAATAAATAAGCAAAAAGAAAGCCACAACCATAAACAGGCCTTCTTAGATCCTAACCATTTCCAGTAATTAATTTCTCATAGAGAATTAATTTGCCTAAAATTAATTCAATCCACTAAAAGCATTGATCTGACAAGTAAAAAAAGTTGGACATTAGAAAAAGTAAGTTGCCCTCTGCTTCTCCTCCACAGTCTAAGTCAGTGTCACTTCTCTCCCATCTGGGTCATTAGTCACAGAACAGTAAAGGGCAGGAAGAGTTAACCATAGCTCATAACCATCACCATAGCCCAAGTCTTCAGTTATGTAAGGCTAACTTGGGAAAGTTCTGTAAGAGTCACATAAAGTGAGCTCTTATTGGCTGCTATGGTACTGGAAAATAATATAAGCTTTGTGACCAGTGAAAACATAATATGACAATTTAAAAATATCCATTTAGTTTATGAGGCTGTATTTCAAATACACATTTAAATGATAATGGGAAAGATGAATAAAGTTGGCTTAGTGACATTTTCAGATTGCTGAGAAATGAGAAACATATTTTACTCTTCACAGCTTTAGGTTTTATTGTTATTAACAGATATGTTCTTCTGTTACAAGGTGAGCTGGTGGTCCATATACCAGAGAATTTATATTTCGAATTCTAAACTATTTCATTTTTTTAAATCCCAAAGAATTTTTATAAAGTGAAAATTGGGTCTCATTAGTAAATTATATTAAAAAAATTAAGAAGTGGACTCTGCTTTTTCTCAGACTGTAACAATTTCTATAAAGTGTAGCTCCAGAAGGGATTTCACGACTCAAAAGAAAAACATATCCTACATTGTCACATCAGACAATATAAACAGCTAAAAACTATATATTGTTTTTCCTCCAAAATTCTCTACAGGCTTTACTGTATCATGAAAAAAACACTGAATATGAGATTTATATTCAGATTTTTAAGGTGTATTACATTATTATTGGCTATCGTTACACACAGCAGTGCACAGCCCATATCCAGCCTTTATGTCCCACACGTTAGGAAACCTGGCAATGAATTCATTTTTTCTTTGCCCAAACCTCTGGCAACCACCATTACATTTGGTGCCTACAGATTTGACTATTTAAGTTACCTCAGTATGACTGAAATTAGGCAGTTTTTGTCTTCTGGTGACTGGCTTACTTCACTCATTATGTTCTCAAGTTTCAGCCACATGATTGTATATTGCAAAATTTCCACCTTTTTAAGGCTGAGTACTATCTCGTTATTTGTAGATGTCACACTGTCTTTTTCCTGCATCAGTGCACACTCAACTTCCATACCATGACAGTTGTGAACTCTGTGATGAATACAGAAGTGCAAATGTCTCTGTCAGATCATTATTTCAGTTCTTTTAGATAAATATCCAGGAGTGAAATTGCTAGAATAAATTATAGCTCTCATTAAGTATTTTGAGATGTGTGAATGAGTACATACACACACACACACACACACACACACACACACGGTGGGGGGAGAATCTTTTAAAAAGTGTACTGCAAGTGATTCATCAATTTCCATCTTTGTAAATCTTCCAAATACACATTAAATAAAAAGGAAACTACATTTTTAAAATACCGATGTCTTGTTAAATTTCCGATTTAACTGTACACTCAGGAAGTGTCTCTATCAATACTGTGATTTATTCATAGGTTATTTGTCCATGGAACTGCTTTGAATGGGAAAATGTCACTTTTTATAAACAGCTGAAGCTTGTGAAGGGGGACTTGTTATAAATGACAGATGAAAATTAAGTTATGAATCATCATCAGTCATAATGTGATTAGATTTTTGTTGCCAAAGATGAAGAAAGAGCTCCTTACTACACTCAAACACAAAAGATGGAAAACATGTGTTCAACAGATTCATCTGCTCATTCGCTAAATGCACCTCATACTGGAAATACCCGTGAGGCTCTGTGCCAGACACAAACGTTTTATTGGGCCTAGCACTAAGATAGTCAGATGAACAGATGCAGCAAAGTTAGATATTTCTGTAAAAGCAACACACTACGCATGTGAGTACCATTAGAAGTAGCAATTAAAATGCTGAAGTCATCAGAAAAACTATAAAGAGAATTTTGTTTGTCACACGAATGGAAGGAGGGATTCCAACCACAGAGGAAGGCATCTTCAAGGACTTAGGCTCAGGAGACAGCTTAGAGTCTCTGGACAACTACAAAATCCCTAGTGTGACTCTAGCTGGAGTGCAAGGAGGTTCTTGAGATGTTCAGATCAGGGTCACAGCAAAGGGCTGGAGGAGCAAGTGGGGGCATATGTAGAAAGTAGGCCTCCGAGGTTTGCCGAGGGATGGCGGAAAGAGCAGAGGGTGACAGGATGGGGGTGAGCAGTGTTTCTTGCTTGGACACATGGAGGCCGGCAGCACCACTTACTGAAACAGGGAAGGCACATGGGGAAGAGATTTATTCAGCATCGAGGACGCGTGCCATGATCTATTTGGGTTTAAACACTGCCTGCTGGAGTTGCCTTCAGGACATCTAGTCACTGATGTCCGAGTGACCGTCGCATTCACTGGAGGAGGGGCCTGGAGGGGAAAAATTGGGCTGAGGATACACAGGTGGAGCCATCAGCATGTGGCTATAAAGGACAGATGAGGTGAGGAGTTGCAGGGGCAGAGGACGAGGGAAGCTTAGGTGGAGTCAGGGATCAACACAGGTGCAGCCATCCTCTGTGCCAGGTGGGGAAACCCGAGCAGAATGTGGGGCCCACAAGTGTGTCCCTGAAAGAAAGACAATGAGGATCAAATGCTGCAGTTGCTTCCCACAGTAACTGTCCTGATTTGGATCCCCACCTGCAGTGTGTCCTGCAACCTGCAGGAGGAGACCCTCTCCCTGTGTCCACACGACCACCTGTCACTCTCGTCTCCTTGGTCATAGCCATTCTAACTGGGCGTGCATCGTGCCTCTCCGTGCTTTTGATTTGCGCTGTCCAAGAATCGATGTTGAATGCAGAGAAGCGCTAGTTGGACTTTGGCCGTTAGAAAGAACGGTGCATCGGTCAAGCAGAGAAAGGATTGCGCTGCAGCCATGTCCGTCACAGGAGCTCTCAGGGTGGGCACTTCTGAGCGGGAGAGGCCCCCCAGAGATGCGCTGAGCCGGGAGTGAATGGAGGAGGACCACCGGGAGCAATGTGGACAGAGAAGCTCGTAGGGAAGCAGAGGATGATCTTGAGCAATTCTGTCTCAAAAATTTATTTTCTAAAATAGTAGAGGCTTCACAGATTGTATAAGCAAACAGCATAACATGCTATCAGCACAATTCAAATCTTTTCTATATATGCTTTCTTAGTCCACCTGCACAATAACTGTGAAAGAAAGTAGCATTTATTGAATACTTACTACGTGCAGACATTGTTCTAAGCTCTTTACATTCATGAATTCATTTGCTCCTAGGAAAACATCTCTGAGAAGCAGTCATTTCCTAAGAGTTTTAAATACTAGTAGTACAGCTACTCACCATAAGCAATTTATAAGCATCAATCCAGGGATTAAATTTTTTAAAGATATGAAATGAGAAGATACAGAAGAAGATGAAACCCCAGACTTCCAGGGCTGCCTCTTCCCTTCCAAAAGGCAAATCCAGGGCAACAAGATGAAACAATCCAAAAGCTACCTGTATGGAGTCTCTGAATTGGTAACAGCAGAAATAACAACGTAGGTGCATAAAGCTCTAGAAAAAAACAGATCAGAGCCAGGTGTGGTGGCTCATGCCTGTAATTCCAAACCTTGGGAGGCAGAAGCAGGAGGATTTATGTGAGTTTGAGGCTAGCCTGGGCTACATAGTGAGTTCAGGGCCAGCTTGAACTACAAAGGGAGATCTTTCTCAAAAAAACTAAAAAGAAAAATCGGAAATTATTTGTCAGATAGCTACAGAGATCGTGACCATAATGAAGGACATGCTTAGTGACTGTAGAGCAGACACAGATATAAAAGAGGAGCTTAAGAAAATGATGGACACCATGAAATCCCAGCACAGGAAAGAAATGAAATCCCTGAAACAGGCTCAAGCCAATTTCCAGGAGATTAAAAATTCCACTGAAAGTGTACATAGTAGAATGAGCCAATGTGAAGATACAATGTCAGACAGAGAAGACAGGATTGTGGTTAGTGATCATGAAAAGAAAGAATTCTTTAAAATAGCAAGGGATTATCAAATATTAATCTAGCATGTAGAACTCCAGTTAGCAATGGATCCAAAAGTCTCTACACCAAGACATAGGATAATCAAGATTCTACAAATTCAGCACCAGAACACAACATGAAAAACTATGAGAGAAAAAAAATAAATCATCCATAAAGGAAATCAGAATCACAGCAGACTTCTCTACACCAACTTCCACTCAAGGAGAGCTCAGATGAAAGTATTTCAAGCCTTACAATAAAACCTCCTCCAAACCAGATTTATATACTCTACAAAACTATCTTTGAAAATAAATGGAGAAATAAGATACTTCTATGACAAATAGCATCTGAGGAAATTTATAACCACAAAACTAGCACTCTAAAATGTTCTGAGAGACCTTCTAGAAAGAGATAACAAGGAGTACCACTGCTTGTGGTACTTGAACCCCAACAGAATGAATCTACCAGACAAGGCTAGCAATTAAACAAAAGGGGAAGAAGGAAGTCCACAGAAGGAAAATGACACAGTGAGGAAAAGTCAATAAATATCAGTTATAACCTTAAGGTTAAGGATCTCAACCCACCAATCAAAAGAAACAAGTTGGCAGAATGAATCAAAAAGCAAGATCCAGCAATATGCTTCATTCAAGAAACATATTTAATTCAAAAGGAACTTTATAAACTGAAAATCAAAGGATATAAAACAATCATCTCTGACACAGGAATGTGGAAAAAAGCTATTCTACTTGCAGACAGAGTGGATTTCCAGCCAAGAGAGACAAAGAAAGTCACTACATATTTGTAAGTGCAACAATCCAAGAAGAGGCAACAATGAAAAATACATATGCAAACTCCAGCACACTCAACTATATAAAGCAAATATTCATGGATATGAAAAGTCAAATAAGCACTAATGCAATTGTAAGTACTTTCACAAAAAGACAGATCAACTAGATAAAAAAATCAACTGAAATATCAGAACTGAGGCAAACTTTTGAACACATAAACCTAATACATGTCTACAGTGTGCTCCATCCTACATAAGAGTACAGTTCATCTCTACTGCATATGGAACTCCAAAATAGACCACATACTAAATCAGGAAACATACTTAAGTAAATGCAATGGAATTGAAATTATCCCATGCATATTATCAGACCACAGAGCATTAAAAGTGGAAATCGATGGCCAAAGAAACCACAAAAGCTACATAAACACAAGGAAATTAAATAACACTTTCCTTAAACAACCACAACCACTGATGAAATTAAAGAAGAAACTGTCCAATTTCTACAATTAAATGATAAGGCCAATGCAGCATACTGGATTTATGGGATGCAATGAAAGCAGTCCTATGAAGGAAATTTTTATTGATCAATTCCCATTTCAGAAAAACAGAGCCTGCTCAAGTAAACAACCTAATGCTGAACCTCCAGCTTTTTAAAAAAAGAAAAGTAGGTCAAACCCAAAGCTCATAGAGGGAATAAATTATAATGAACAGATCAGAAATTAATGCAGTGGAGACTAAGAAAACAGTGAAAATAATCAATGAGTTGAAGAATTGATTCTTTCAAAAATTAACTAAAATTGACCTTGTCAAAAAACGGAAGAAGGCTCAAATCATGCATTTAGCAATGAAAAAGGTGAAATCACAACAGACCCTGCTGAAAAAAGAAGGTCAATATGTACTTTGCGAACCTGTGTTCTAGTAAGATGGAAAATGTAGAAGAAATGGACAGGTTCCTAGATACGCACGAATTATCAAGTACGTACTGAGAACATATATGTAGGCTGAGATGAGTTCTGTAAGGAAGCCACGTACGTAGAGGAAGTGTTTTTACCCAACTCTGCACAGTTGCTCTCTTCTAGGTTTGCCTGGGGTCAGCTGGGTCTGTGAGGGTGAGTTGTTCCCCAACCACCACCCTGAGGAAGTCTTGTCCTCCTTCTCATCAGTCCAGGTGGTTCCCTACAACCAAGCGTGGCCACTCGAATGAGTTATGCACAAATAACTGTCCGTAGAAAGGGAGCTTACAGCCAATCTGTACATCAGCAGGAGCCTAAGCTCACTGATCCTGTACAGAAGAAAGCTCCTGCTCTTCCTAACTGAGCCCACATCTCTTTCTTTCACCAACTACTGTAAGGCTAAATACGTAGAAAGTAATCAGTAAATGCTTTTTTATTAATTCACTGATTAATTGAGATGAGGAAACCTTATGATTTTATTCTTGTTTTTGAACTAATCTAATTCAGTTTGGATCTTCAATACTGTGCTTTCAGCAACTCACAGGACGAATCAGCCAGACTGTAAAAAACCTTAATAACACTATCAGCTGACAGGATTTAATTAATATTTATAGAAAGCTAGGCAGAAGTCAACAGAATATATATGCTTTCAAGTCTCATGGAACATTCACCAATATAGACCATAAACAAACCTTGAAAAACTTTTAAAAACTTCAAACATATGGAGTAAATTCTTTGAACTTAATGAAATTAAATAATTGTTGGATAAAATCAATTATTTTTGGCTTAATTTAATATTATTTATACCAAGCGTGTTATCACTGGTTGCTGCCTTTAAAAAAAAATCTCTTAATAGGGCCAGGGATTTAGCTCAATGGTTCCGGCGCCTGTCTTGCAAGCGCAAGGACCCGGGTTCGATCCCCCAGTAGCCATATACAATACTGGGCATAGAGACTCACCCCAGCAGCAATCAGTAACACATACCACAGTGCCGGGCGTGGTGGCTCATGCCTGTAATCCCAGCACTCGGGAGGCAGAGGCAGGAGGATTGTTGTGATGTGAGCTGGAGGCTGAGCTCAGGGCCAGCTTGAACTACAAAAGGAGACCCTGTCTAAAAAAACCTAAAAAAACAAACAAACAAACAAAAATCTCTTAATTAATAGCCAAAAATATTTATTTCAGCAATTCTTTCAATGAGCCTAATATCTCATGTAAATCAATCTAACTTCTAGATTTTGAGTTTTTTCTTCTCTTGCAAGTGACACCTTATTTATCTTGTTTCCTGATCACAGCATTTGCAGTACTGAAGCATTTCTGCCTTTTCTGATTAAACCAGTGCTGGGGACTGTGCTGTCTCTCACACCACCCGGCCTGGGGTTTGGAGGCGTGAGGAGTTCACAGCTCCATGGGAGCCTGACTTTAATCCCCTAGAGAGTCTACAGACAGAAAAATAGCCTCCAACGGACAAAAGTCAGCAAGG
>PVIR01020487.1:0-30560 GCA_004026965.1 Petromus typicus | reverse complement strand
AGGTCATGCTCTGGGTGGGCATGAGGTCGAACAGAGAAGCTTCCAGAAGGGTGAACGGGATGTTCAGGGACACCGGGCCCTGTCCCCCCTGCCGAGGCCTTGGCAGGTTGTGCTGGGGCCCCTGAGGATCCTGGGATCTGATTCTGCCTCCTGCTGCTGAGACTTTGTCCCGTGCCCTATGTTCAGACCCGAGGTCAGCGGGGCACAATGGGCTGGAATCTGCACAAAGGACTCAGCGGAGCGACAGATAAACTGGGTGGGCCAGGGATTCCCGCACCCACCCCAGAGCCCTGGCCCTGTCCTAAGGACGCCCCCCACCACATCGGGCGCCTTCCGAACACCTTCCAGGTAGAGTTTGGGAGAAGTGGGAGCGGTCCTCATGCGGTCAGGGCCTCTGCCACATGCAGGTCTGGCCCTGGGTGCCCAAGAGAGAAAATGCCAGTCTCCTCGCCACCATCACTCCCCGGACAGCAGCAGTTATAAGGAGAGCAGGCTGGGCTGAGGGCCCGGGGAGAGTCTCTCTGCCAGCCCCTGGGGCTTCCCTCTTCTGCCTTCCATCTTGGGGGTACCCCAACTCTCTGAGAACTTCCATCACAGTCTTTCAATCCTGGGGAGCCCAGGGGGAGAACTTCCTAATAACATGGGGTCTCCAAAGTCCTAGATCCATGCCATCCTCTCAAGCTCCCGAAGACACTGAGGCACCCCAGCAAGTGAGAGATATGGGTGTTTGGGGTCAAAGCTCAGCCAGTAATTGTACCACAACCCCCGGGAGCAAGGGCCCTCCACAGAGACAGAGGGGACACGGCACCAGGCACAGGCTCTGGGGCCGGGGCTATTCAAAAGGCCCTGGGGTCCACCTGGAGCACTGAAAAGCAAATTCTCCAGCTAACTCTGATGAGGGCTGGAGGCTGTGAACCCAGGAAGTCTTTGGAGAGGAGAGGACAGCTGAAGGGAGGGCAGAAGGCCAGGCGCGGTGGCGCACACCTGGAATCCCAGCTCTTGGGAGGCTGAGGCAGGAGGATTCCCACAAATTCAAGGGCGGCCTGGGCTGCACAGCAAGACCTTGTCTCAAAAAACCAAAATCTATAGATAAATGAACAAGAACCGCCCGGCCGTGAAGCCAGCAGTGCGAGGGCTGAAGCCTAAGCTCAGGACGGGAACTCACACAGCAGGGCCGTGTCTGCCTCACCCTCGGGCATCTGTCTCCCAGCGCACAGGAAGTGTGCAGTCCGGGGAGTGAGGGACCTGGCGGAGTGTGGGGCTTCAGGGGGCTGGAGTTTTCTTACCCACTCCTGAGAGTCAAGCAGGGGGCACGTTGGGCAGAAGTTGGAGTGTGACTTCAGGTGGCACTGTGTCCTGGCCAGATCTGGTCCCCCCAGCTCCCAGACAACATCTGAGCTGCATGCACCACCCGCCCGCTGTTCCCGGGGCCTTCTATGGGGGAGAAACCTTTCAGCCTCTTTAACAGCTGCAGTGACCCTCAGAGGGCCTGGGAGCTGGGGCTACCGGAGCAGGGAAAGCCTGGCGTGCCACGCTGTATGTAGATGTTGCTGTCACCTCTCCGTAGCCACTCCAGGGCCTCTGGGACTGCCTCCCATGGGGCTGGATGGCCAGGCAGACGCAGCCCTGACCTGGCCTACATGTCCCCAGGATCCACTAATTCCCTACCATGCCCAACTTAGTCTGCAGAGGAAACTGAGGCCCAGCCATGGCCCTGGCGTCCTTGGATGGCCCAGTGTGACCACCGACCACCCACGTAGTGTCCTTAGAGTCCATGCAGGGCCAGAGTGTCAAGACCAGAGTTTCCTGGGCTCAGGTCCCCACCCAGGGTCCCCCTGCCACAGCCCCGGCCAAGGCCCAGGGCCTGAGCCCCCTCCCCACCCCTCCTTCCTGACCCCTCCTCCCCTCAAACCGCAGGGCCTGGCGGCCTCTGGAACACGTGCCCGGGACCTCAGTGATATTTTGAGTTTAAGAAAACTTTGCAGCCGGCAGGAGCTCTTAAAGGTTATAAATAGCAGCTGCGGGAGCCCAGGCCAGGAGAGGCGGAAACACGTGTCAAACACGCCTGGGAGGGGGATTCCGAATTTGGACCCCTCCCACCCACACCAGGGACCCGCAGGGCTTCTGGGCTTTTTACGACCACTGGAGCGGGAAGTCACACCCCACCTGGAAGGAGTCTGGGAAGTGAGATAGACCCCTTTGGTCGCCACTGGGGTCCCAGAGGCTGGCCTGGGTGCTGGGGCACAAGGCGCTCTCTGTGGGGAGCTTTCTCTCCCTACCTGCTGTGGCCACGTGAGGATCACAGCTGCTTAACAGGGAGGCTCAGGGCACAGCAGCATTGCCCAGTGACCTCTCTAACCCCAGGAGCTGCTGGGCCACCTGGCGACCAGGTTGGGAAGGGGCTAAGCTCAAGATCGTGAACGGTCCTTTCCCCAAATGCTGGTACTTTTGTATTTGAAGGGACCTTAATTCAGCTACATACAGAGACACAGAGCTTTACAGAGCCAACAGCCTGTCTGTGTCACCGCAGACCCAGGGCCTCAGCCCTCCTCACAATCCAGTCCTGGTGTTTCAGCTTCTGGGATCTCCTGCTGGCCAGGTGCGGGACACCTGTCTGCCCTGCCAGCACTTTGGGAGTCTGAGGCTGGGGAATCTCCAGTTCAAACTAAGCCAGGGAGTGTAGCAATGTAGTGAGATCCTATCCCAAAAAGAAGGTGGGGCTTAGGGATGTAGCACAGTGTAAAAGCCCAAGGTATTGTCCTTAGTATGAAAAAAAATTAGAGTAGAGGAGGAGGAAGAGAAGGAGAAGGAGGAAGAAAAAAGAAAAAGGAGGAGGAGGAGAAAGAAAAGAAAGAAGAGGGAAAGAAACAAAAGGAGAAGAGGAAGAACAGGAGGGGGAGGAATTCTTCCCAAACAGATGGGGGAAGGAGGGCGGGCAAAGGCGAGGGACCCTCCCCTCAACTCCAGTAGACACCAGATGTGCAGCATAGGCAACCACGGCCAGCTGTGGGGTCTCAACAGGGGAGTCGGTGGTCAGGACCCTGGGGCCCTAGGTTTGCCAAGAAGGGCATTTGACTTGAGAATGGTCTCAGGACTCCAGTCCAGGGGACACACCCCTGGCCTGGGGGGTCCCGATCTAAGTGTGAAGTTGAGACATCTTCCAACCCTTGAAGGAGCTCTCTGACACCTTCTCGTGGGATCAGCCCCTCAGCTCCCCACTGTCCCTGGGACGGGAACCATGACCTTTCACCTGCCAGCCAGGCCTGCCTTTCCCAGCCACCCCTGGTCCCCAACAGCCAGGCCAGGCCTCCAGGAGCTGCAAACCTCAGGGTCTTCAGAGTTCTGGGGCTTGAGCGCCCTGAGGAGCCTGGCCAGGTACAGGACACGGGTCTGAGCTGCCTCATTCCCCAGAACCTGGGGTCAAGACACAACTTTTTGTCCCAGAGATGAGCCCCTGGCTGAGGCTCCTCGGAGAACAAGGCGGGACACTGTCACCCCAAGCTCAAGGCCAGAGGACTTAGGTTTCCAGGTTCAAAGCTCTGCCTGCATCTGAGGCAGGAGGCTCTGTGCTTTAGGGGCCCCTTGCAGTCTCAGATTTTCCATCCCCATCAGCGTGGGCCGGGAGATACCCGCCGCCTGTCCCTGGCCAGCGAGGAAGGGATGGTAAAAGAACAGGGCAGGGCGAGTGCCCTTCGGAGCGGGGAGAGGCGGGGGCGCCGAGCGGAGTCCAGGGAGGCTGCGTCCTCCAAATGCCACCGTACAGGAAACCTGGCCACAAATGGCCAACGAGTCCAAGGATGCCCACTGAGTGGCCCTTCCTAGTCACCACAGGCAAGAGCCGCACAGGCAGCTTGCCGCTTAGCTCTCTGAGCCTGTTTTTCCCTGGACCCTGGCATTCACAACTTTCGGCCTCCCTTTCCAGTCTGGGACCCAAAGGGCACATAGGGAACAACCATGATCTCGGGGGAGGTGGCGCTGGGGTGGGGGTCCCAGGCTCGTGCCAGGTGGCAAAGGGGTGGTTCAGGGCCAGTCACCTCACATGCCAGGCACCGAGGCTATGCTGGAATGTGCTGAGCCGTCGTTGCCACGTGAATCATTCCACTTCGTCAGGCTCAGCTGGGACTTCCAGACCCAAACCAGCTCCGGCTGGGCTCAGGGTGGCCGTGGGGCTGCAGGGGTCAGGTGGAATTCAGGTCCCCCCTGTCTTCCAGCAGGGAGTCACTGAGTCCCCAGCACTGGGACATCAAAGCTTTCAGGTCTCACTTTTCTTACTTAGCACACAGGTAGGAAGCAGTCTATGCCCCGTCTGATTTCTCAGGAGCCTAAAATTTGAAGGAAGTCACAAGTAGGGGGATGCACTCATTTTTCACAGTGGTTTGGGATTACTGAAATGTAGAGAGGGCCAAAAAGTGAGGTGGTGTATGCTTGTCACCCCAGCACTCCAGAGGCTGAGGCAGGAGGATGGTTTCAAGGCCATGGTGAGTTCAAGGCCAGCCTGAACTATACAGTAAGAACCTGACTCAAAAGATAATAAAATAAAGGCCTGGCCAAAAGGCTAGACAGAGACCCAGGCACAGACAAAAAGAGATTAGGGAGAGGCCTGGCAGGAGAGGCCCACACTCACCTGTGGCCCAAGTGGGATGGGCACCCGGCAGGCAGACACACAGGCCTGGGGGAGGGAGCCCGAACACCGCCAGGTCTGGGCAAAGTCCTGGACCAGCACAGGGCTTGGTGAAAAATAATTAATTTTTCTTTTCAAAGGAAAGCTCTGACTCAGGCCTTCTATTCCCAGCAGCTGCGTCCTCTCCAGGCTCGGACCAGAGTAGCTGCTCAGAGCCGCCCATGGCCTCCTCATGGCCAACCTGAGCCTGCCCTGCAGCTTCCGGCCTGGTTCGGAAGCCCTGGGGATTCCAGGTGAGTGGGGTCTGGGCGTGGCTGGAAGGGGAGCTGTGGTTCCCTCAGGGTGGGCACTGGCTCGTACCACGAAGTATGCAAAGTGTGCCTTCTTTTTTTCTTTTCATTTTTTCGAGATAAGGTCTCACTATGTAGTTCTCGCTAAACTTGAACTCAGCAATCCTCCCGTTTCAGCCTCTTGAGTGCTGGGATTGCACTGACATGCCATTATGGAGACCCATCCATAAGGGTTCTGACAGCAGGTACTGTGACCATGAGATCACCGGAGAGGAAGCCTGTGCCTCAGCAACCTGGCCAGAGCCTGCTGGCCCCTGGACCCCCACCTTCCCTCTGCCTTCCAGAGAGGGAGGAAGCCGGGATCCCACTGCACAGGGAGGGGGCTGCGCTCCAGCTGCTGGGGGCCTTCAGCAATTCAAGGGAGTGTTTATGAGCAGCCAAGATGGCCATAAAAGTGACACCTCGCTCCACAAAGGGCCCGGCCATCCTCTCCCCTACTGGCCCTTTGCCTCAGAAAGCTTCCAACAGGGCCTGGAAACTGAGCAGGTCTGGGGTTGGGCCCAGGGTCAGAGTTGAGCCAGAGGTCAGACTGCAGGCTGAGGCCTGTGCTGAGGTGCAGGGCTTGGTGTGGGAGGGGGCTGATCTCAGCATGCAGGGACTGGGCGGGCTGGGGTGAAGAGAAGTGGGCCTGGATCCCCAAAGCCCCCAGGCTGGGCTAAGGGAGACTCCCTATGCCGTCTGTGGCCACCGGTGTCTGTGGGCCTCAGCCAGGCCCTGTTCAAGAGCACAGGCTCGGCAGTGGCAGGGCCTGCACGCTCCACGCTCTCCTTTCTTCGAGTCAGGGTCTCACCATGTCGCCCGGGCTGACGTTGCACTCGTGATGGCTCTTCTGCCTCAGCCCCCTTCTCTGAGTACTGGAATTGCACCATGTGCCACCATCCTGGGTCCCTGCCCAAGTTCTGAGCCCCAGGGAGGCCACGGGGCCTCCGGCTGGGCTCCAGCCGCGCAATGGGAGGGACAGATAGACCCCTGGCCAGGGACGCTCCAGAGGCTGCCGAAGCCCATCAGAACTGACCCAGGGCTTCTGTCAAAGGTGATTCAGGCTGTGCCAGGTGCTGGGGTGCTTCCAGTTAATGTGTGACACCCCCACCCCCATGGTGGCACTTTAACCAGAGGCCTGGGGGTAAATTAGGGGACACACGGCCCCACCTACAGCTGTGGAATGTCAGGAGCTCTGGAGGCACAGAAGAGCTAAGGGAGAGGGAACTGACCCCCACAGCCCTGCACAGCCCACTCTGCCCCCCAGCACACGCTGTCCCCACTCTCCAGCTCTCCTGGGGGCTCCAAGGTTTGCTTCTGACCGGGACCCTGCAGGAAGGTGAACGGGAGGGGTGGGCTGTCCGGAAGACGGATGTGGCCCTAGGAATTGGTGGGGAGACAGCTGAGCGCTCTGGCCACACAATGGCAGCTGGACTGGGCTGGGGCCACTGACATTGGATTTTGCTTTGAAACAGGGTCTTGCCATGCAACCCTCAGGCTGGCCTCCAACTCTAACGACCTTCCTGCCTCAGCCTCTCACGTACTGGGATTACAGTCATAACTCACCCTGAGGACCATTGTCCCTCACATGCACACAGGAGCTCATTTCTACAGGCTGCCTGTAGGGAGCCCATGGAGACCAAGGGCCTAGATACTTTCAGGGGAACAGTCAAGGGTGCCCCCTGAATCAACTGCTTAACTTCCCTATTTTACAGATGAGGAAACTGAGTCCTAGCGAACAGGGGAGTCCTAGAGGCTGGGACACACAATTGGTAAGCAGGAGGGCCAGGCCACCACACTCTCATTATCTATCTCCAACCATCTTTCGTTTGTTTTTGGTCTAAGACAGGGTCTGGCGACATAGTTGAGGCTGGCTTTGAACTCCTTATGTAGCCCAGGCTGGCCTCAAATTTGGAAGGATCTTCCTGCTTTAGCCTCCTGAGTACTAGGATACCTGGTTGTTTCCCCGACCATCAAAGCCCTGGCCTCCAGGCAGCCCCAGTCACTTCCTCAGCCCCCACTTTGATTACTGGGATTGCAGTACTTTGTACCTCGGGGTTCCCAGGGAGCTGTGGGTTTGGGGTCCAAGGCCCCTGCACAGCGGGCACAGAAGCCCCGCCTATCTGCTGCAGCCCCTGTCCATTCCTCTCTCCCTTCCTCCAAATCCAGGGTCCCCAGCAGACTCCAGCTGGCTGCCAGCATCTAGGGTTGGACGAGGGCAGAGCCCCAAGTCCTGCATCCTGAGCCCCTCGGGCTGGAGTCTAATGAGAGCCAAGAGGACACCCAGAGGCAGGACAGGTCCCTGGCTGGAGCGGCCAGGAGGGACCCTGGACCAAGACTGGATCTCGGGTGGGGAGGGGGTGAGGGAGCCGGGAAGGAGGCCAACTCGGTGGCTTCCAGAGAGCTCGGGGTGAGGTGCCCCCCCAGGGGAGCCTTGTGGCGGTAGCGGAGGGTCCCCAGTCCATCATCGCAGCCAGTACAACCAGGGAATAAAAAATAAAAGTGTGATTTGCTGAAGTCGAGTGAAGTGACGGGGGCGTCCGGGCGGCTCCCAGGCCACGATGTCCCCTTCACCTCGAGGACTGGCCACCCAGCCCGGGGCACTGGGGACTTGCGCGGGCCGGGGGCGGGGAAGGGAAGGGAGGGGTAGTCGGACGCGGCGCGGCGCGGGGAGGGCGCGGCAGGCGCCGGGCTGGGGACGCGCGCGGCGGCTCCGGGCCGCGGCCGGGCGGGGGGTTACCCCGAGAGCTCCATGCATTCCCCCCGGGGCCGCAGACGGGACGCTGGCTTTCAGGGGCAGCAATCGGGGGAGCCCCGACATCCATGGCAAGGCGGGGGCCGCGGCGGCGCGCTCGGAGTAAGTCGGAGCCAAGGGTGCGGACTCCGGGATCCAGGAACATGGGGTCCCTAGGGATCGGGGTCCGGCCGAGTCTGTGTCCGGGTCAGGCGGCGCCTCTCCTCGGAGCCCGATGGAGCCGCCGGCCGCGCGCCGCTCGGCTCGGTGGCTTTTTGGAAACTTGTGAATGTTTTCGTAGCGGGGAGGGGGAGGGGTGGACGAGAGCGAGGGAGTGACCGAGACGGAGCCTGGGGCCGCCGAGGAGCTGAGGCCACGGCCGGGGGAGCTGGCTGGCGACGGCGTGCGGACCTGGGCACCCGGCGCCGGGCCGCGCGCTCCAGCCGGGGGCGCAGGCGGAGCCGGGCGGAGCACGGGGAGGGGCGCGCGGTGGACGCCCGGGGCTGGGTCGGGGGGCGGAGGGGGCGGACCCCCGGCGCTCGGCGTCGCGGCCGGCTCAGGATCGCGTCCCCGCGCCGCGCGCCCCGCCCCGGCTCCCCTCCAGCGACTGTCGCTGAGCTAAAAATAACCGCCCCGTGCGCCCCCCGCGGACCGCGACCCCGACCCCTCCCTCGCCCCACCCCCATGGGCGTGGGGCGAAGCCACAGCTCCCAGTTCCCCCTAAGGGAGAGAGAGAAAAAAAAAAAGAAAGAAAGAGGGAAAGAAAGGAAAGGCTGCGCGGAGGGGCGGGGGGCGGGCCGGGGGCGGGGGGTCCGGCCATATGGATGTGATTTCTCCGCTGCAGGCAGACGGGCCGCGCTCCGCCGCGCTCGGCGCCCGCCCGCCGCCCGCCGCTCCCTCCTCCCCTGCGCCCTCTCCGCCCTCTCCGCGCCGCGCTCACCCTCGGCGCATGGGCCCCGCGCCGGGCTCCCGGGCCTCGGGCCGCCGGGACGCCGGGGTCCCCTAGGCCGGGGCGTGGGCGGGGCGGCCCGGCCTGACGCAGTCTGCGCTCCCGCTCCCCACCAGGGCCGGCGGCTGCTGCCCCGAGGGACACGGCCCTAGGCGGCGGCGATGGGGGCCGCCCGGATGGCTCCCGGCCTGGCGCTCTTGCTCTGCTGCCCGGTGCTCAGCTCCGCGTACGCGGTGGTAAGTCGCTCGCGGCGCACGAGGGCCACCCTCGGAACGGTCCCAGTGCGGGGCAGGGGTCCCCCAGGAGGGTCTGCTGTAGGGAGTGTCGAGTCCCTCCAGGCAGCTGAACTTTTGGATGGTGGCCCCTCGGACCCAGGATCCTCGATTCCTGCTGCTCTCTGCGGAGTTTCGGGACTGTGGGTGCCAGATGCCTGGAGCCTCCCCAGTTCTGAAACGTGGGTTTGGGGGTCCCGGGACTGGAAGTATTTGGTTGGGGTTTTCCTAATCTCTCCGTACACACAGCTTGGGGCATCCCCTTCGGAGGTGACAGTGGGATCCCGCGGAAACCTCTGTGTGATCCAGGCTTTGACTCGCTGTGGAGATTCGAAGACTGGGATTTGGGGGCCTCTGCTTTCTGCAAGTCTTGTTGGAAATTTAGCTCACAAAGCGAGGGGTCAGAGGTCCAGATCCTCAGGCAGAGGAAGTGTTTAGGGCCCTCTCTTGCTGTCCAGATCGATCGATCGTCACGTTCAGACCCAGGCGTGCACCCACGGCCTGCTTCACCCAGGGTGGACGCTGTCTGCCCCGGGGAGGTGGGTGTAGTGTGGCATGGAGGCCCCGCCCACCCCTGAGGGAGATGGGTGCTGGAGGGGCAACCCCGTAGGTGAAGAGACCCCTGGGGAAGCGTAGAGACCCTGAGACAGAGTGGCAGAGAAAGCCAGAGGTGGAGACAAAGGGGTGAGGATGGGAGCCCCAGAGCGTAAATGCGAACAAGGAGAGACTGCAGGGGGAGAGCTGGCGACCCTGGGCATGGTCTCATCCCGGCTGGAGCCTGAGGACGTTCCCCGGGGAGCACCGGTCCGTGCTGCCCCACTATCCCCACCGGGTTCGACCCTTGCTCTCCCAAGAAGGTTACAGGCAGCATCGGGTCCCAGCACCCCCGGAACTCCAGCAGGAAGGCCCTGCCCGGTGCTGTCTGACCCTGGTAGTCCTGCACACCCCTCTGTGAAAGAGATTGTCAGAGAAGCGTTTTCTAACGTGCCCCAATTAGACTGTGCCCCCATGCACCCCCTTTACCAGAGTGCCCTGTACTCTGGTTCCACGCAGGATCCCGCTGCCCAAGTTTCTCCCCAAATGAGGATTGTAGTTAGGGTTGCAGGGGGCTGAGTCCTCGGTGAGCTCTTCGTAGGCACGTGTGCAAGGTGTGTGCGCGGGGTGGACAGGGCAGTGGGCACAGGTGTGCGGACTGTGCCTGTGCACTGGAGGAAGCTGGGCTGATGCAACTCCGGGCCAGGTGTGGAGCTGGTCCTGGTCGTGTCTGATCCCACGAGTGAGTTCATGTGTGATGAAGCTGTGGGTCTGTATGTACCTTGTGCTACCTGGTTGGGCACGCGTGTGCGTGAGCCCTGTGAACATGCATGCCCCCAGGTCTGTTGTTTTCTGATTCATATTTAATAAATGCCTCCATCCTTCCAACTTCCCAACATTGTTCTGATGAGCACTTATCAGTCAGCCCGCCCTTCCCAGTGAGTGAGTCTGCGCAATGCACTTACTTCATCGTTTTAAAGTTGTACTTATTTCTGCATGTATTTTTGAGCCAGGATCTCACTGCCAGGATCTCACTGGACTCGATGTTCCTGCTTCAGCCTCCCAGAGTGCGGAGACGGCAGGCATGTGACACCGTGGCCAGCCATCCTCTTGTTTTGGACCCACATCACACAACTGCTGTGACCATTGTTTATCTCAGGCTAACCAAGTGCCAGCCCTGTGCCTCTCGCATGCGGCAGCCGGGGTCCCCAGAGCTGAGCGTTGCTCTGCCGAGACCCTGAGCTGTACAGGAGGGGTTTTTCTGGCTCGGCTGAGGGTAGTAAGAGGGCAATAGGGATGCCAGTAAGGGGCTGAGGGTCCCGCATTTAGTGGGGCAGACTTCACGTTTTGGGGACGTGGCCCAAGCAGCCCACCACCTGCTGGTTCCCTGTGGGCCTCTGGCCCGGCAGGAGCCGGTAGGAGGGTTTCTGTCTGGACACATACGAGTGCCCCCCAAGCCGACCGGCTGTGTGCTTCTAGCCCGGCCGCCCTGCAGCTGTGCTCACTTCTGTCCCCTGGTGCCTTGGGGAGTGAAGACCTGAGGGGTCCGCACGCAGCGCCCCGTCCCAGGTGGTTCCTCTGCACCTTCAGGGAAAAGAAGGCTGGGGGGGGGCATGGAGCAGAGATTGTGGGGAAGAAGCAAAGAGGGCCCCCCATAGCAGCGTCCTAAGGACACCCCACCGTGGGCTCCTCGGCTAGCCCAGGAAGGGGCCGACAGGTCTAAGCCTGAATCGGTCACGAGTGTTTCCGCACCCCCATTCACCCAGCCTTTTGACGGAAGGGCCTGAAGTCCAAGGTACTGAGGAAGAGGTGGGCTCTGAACCCAGGTCTTCCTAGTCCTCACCCGTCTCCTTCCTCCGAAGGGGCCCCAAGCTGCTTCTGGTGGGAGACTGGGTTGCGCTGTGCATTTTCTTTTTCTATTTCTTCCTTTTTCTTTCTTGAAAACAAAATTCTCTGGCTTTTTTTTTTAAGTTTTATTTTCTTATTTGTAACGTCATAACCAGTACATAAATATGTTCATTCTTACAAAAGAGTTAACTAATATAGTGTCAAGAGAATCCCTCCTTGGTGACATCCAAGCCTTAGTCCCCTCCTGGACAAAAGCTTGGGTTTTGTCTGTCTGTCTGTCTATTTTGAGTCAAGATCTCACTGTGTAGTTCAGGCTGGCCTCAAAGTCCCGGCCATCCCCTGCCTCAGCCTCCCAGAGTGCTAGGATGACAGAGGAATCCATTTTTAACACTTGGTGGTGGGGGGGGGCTCCTCCTCTCCGTTTCCAAGTGGTGGTGCTGCTCTGTGTCCACCGCAGAGGTGATAGCTTTGTTCTATTGTTTCTTGTTTGTTTCTCTGGTTGGTGTTGAATGATATCAGTGTTTTACTTAAAGGTGTGTCTTGGACACCTTTGTGTCAGTTGATACACATCTGTCGTTTTAAAGCTGTATAGTATTCCAAATGGTGAGCGGCATGACACATTCCCTCGGAATGTCCACTAGATTGCTTCTACGTTGTCTTTCTCAGGTGCACACACGTATGTTTATGTGGCAGGTTTCAGGCCATGGCGTGGAAGCTCCTTGAAATGTCCTCGTGTCCCCATGTGACTATTTCCCAGTAGGATATTTCTGGATTCCATCTTTGCCGGGGCTGAGAGCACGTACATTTTTCATTTTAGTAGGTCTGGCCCAAGCCCTCTACAAAGCTTTTTGCTGGTTCAAACATCTGGTTCAAGATGGACCGACTGGGGAACCCTCTCCCCACAGCCTGTCTCCTGGGACGTGGGGAGAGTCCTTCGCTCCACACTGCGTCCTGATTGTGAACCGCGGCCCCTCTTTCCTTGTAATTTACCGACTGTCAATGATGTGGGGGCTTTATACTTTATTTCCACCTTGTTTATACTTTACTATCCACCTTCTAAAACAGCTTGCTCCAAGCCACTGCCCATCTTTCTATGAGTTATTTATCCTGTTCGTATTGATTTGTCGAGGCTTTTTATATCACCTGCCCTTAGACACGTCCTCCCTCTCCTCCCCGCCTGGCGCCCGCGCTGCCCGGCCCTCCCGGGGACTCGGGTTTTCTTCGGAATGTTTTAATGAGGCGTCAAGCAGCCTCCCCTAGATTCCTGTCGTGGGCCTTCTGGGGACACTCCCTGGTTGTCCAGCCACTGCACTAGCAAGGCAGCTATTTCACAGAGAGGAAGAGCGTGGCCCCAGAAAAATAAAAGGTAGGGTGGGGTGTTTGCTGCCCCTGGAATTGTCTGCAGATGATGGTGTGGCCGGAGAGGAGGCGAAGTTTGCTCAACTCCGAAGTCATCGGCCGCTTCACCCATACTCAGGAAGCCCAGCTTTGTGCCCGAGGTGACACCTGGGACTTGTTCTGCCCACCAGGCCCTCAGGAAGGCCCTCCTGCCCCTGGCCCAGGGAGAGGCTGCCTGTGAAGACCAGCCGTGGCCGCTCCATCCCAGCGGCCACGCTGGCCGGCCAGCGGGAGAGGCGGCACAGTGCCTCCGCCGCCGAACACAAGCAGCCTGTTCAGGAAGCCTGTGAGGGGGAGGAGAAGCCAGCACTTGTCAGTGGTGGCAGCCGAGGAGCCGACCCAGCCCGCTTAGGCCAGACAGACAGATCGAGGGCAGCGAGGGCTGAGGGAACAGCCCCGGCCAGCTGGCATGGCAGATGCCGTGGGGCGCTAGTGTGGGTCCCAGGAGTGGAGCCTGAAGGTGGGGTGCAGGAAGGCCACAGGTCACAGCCGGGTCTCCTGCCGGCTCCACCGGAACATTAACCACCTTGCTCTTGACATCAGCACCCGACTCTCAGCCCAGTTAGAGGTGGGACAAGTCGCCGTCCCCGACACACTGCCACCCTCCCTGCTGGGTGAGTGACCTCCATGCAGGATGCAGAGACACACTTGCTTGGAGCAGGAAAGGACGGTGGGAAATGGCGCCGTGGTGGGTGCCGGGGGCCGTGTGCTGGAACTTCTGCTTTTCTCCACTCTCTCAGGCTGTTGCTTCCCTCCATTCCTGCCCTTCTAGCGGTCCCTCAGACTCGGCATCCCCTTTTTGTACAATGGGGATGTGGTGGGAGGGGAAATTCCAGCAAGTCCGGGGTCTCCCTCAGCAGATGCAGAATTTGGGGAGTCGAAGGGGGTGAAGCATGGACCCGGCTCTGCCTTACACGATCGCCAGCTGTGACTAGGACGCCACCCACTGCCTTCGCTCCAGCTCCTCTGCATGGCCAGCCGCCTGCTCCCCACACCCTGGCTCTATGGGGTCCCCGGGAGCTGTTAGGGCTACGTGCCCCAGGGACAGATATAGGTAGGAACAACAGACAGGAACAGTGGCTTCTCTTCGGGCTCTGATAAGGACGCACGTGTGTCCTGGTCACAGACGCTTCTCCCCAGACGACAGCTTCTGTGTCTGAGCCTGTGCCTGGAGCCCCACAGACGCCAGCTCGATGTTCCTGAGCTGTCTTGCCCACAGGCTCTATGTGTGCACTGCACAATCACAGGGCACGTGGAGGGCCAGCCCTGCAGCACCTGGGCCGTAGGGTGTCACGTCAGCCCCCATCCATGACCCCAGAGGACTTGGGAGCTGTGGGGTACCTAGGGATGGCGCCGGGTGGCTTGGCCAGTGGTGGTCTTGGACAGTGATGCCTGGTCATGAGCCATCCTGGGCCCTCAGATGTGCCAGGGGAGTCTGAGAAGCTGCCACCCACCCCTCTCTGCCCTAGAGCTGGGCCAAGCCAGAGGGCCTCCTCGGAGGAGGTGCTGGGGTGAGGTGCAGGCAGGGGCCGCCGCTGAGTGCAGGGTTGCAGCTGTCCCAGCATTTTCCCCTTGGCCTCGGGGAGAAGCCCTCCGTACCCAGGACAAAGGCAGAAGAGGGGCCCAATGTCCCCACGCACAGATTTGGGAAACCCTATCAAGTTCCAGGTAGATCCAGGAAGTTACTGAGTTGTCCTTCATCCAAAAGCCAGCTGGGCACGCCGTACCCAGCATGCTCCCCAGCATTTCCTGCCCCCAGCCCTTCCCAGTGTCCCCCAAGCCATCCGCCCATCTCCTGTGGCCCTGGCCTGGGGCACCATGGTGGGGGTTGACTGCAAGGTAATGCTGGTACAGATAGCTCTGCCTGGGAGTCGTCCTGTGGTGTTTGGGGTAACCCTGTGAGAGCCCTGTGATCACCCTGCTCCTGCAGGACGTCCAAGAAGTCAGGGACGCAGCTCCAGGCTCCTTGGGGAAGCAGAAGGTAGGGAGGAGGGAGAGGTGCTGGGTGGGGGTGCTCCAGGAGGGGAGCCTGGCAGAGCTTGGAGCTAGGGGCCAGTGCTTCTGCTTGGGACCACGCTTTCCTAGCTGTAACTTGCCTTTGTCCTAAAGCACAGGGAAATCAGCACTGAAGTCCATGCCCGTAATCTCACCACTGTAGGAGGCTGAGGCAGTAGGATTGCCAGTTTGAGTCCGGCCTGGGAAACTAAAAATAGAAGGCTGGGGTTCCCCCATTTTCCAGCCCCCCTGAAAAGAAGCTTTCTTTCTCAATATTGTTTTCCTACCCTAAATAAATGGCTGTAAATAACTAAATAAATATAGGGGTGGAGATGTAGCTCAGCAGAGGCCCTGAGTTCAGTCCCCAGTACCACAAAATAGTAACTAAAGCTCAGAGAGGCCAGAATCAAGGACACCATTGCTGTGGATGAGTGAAGAAGTTGGGGTGCCAGGAGCACATAGCTTGCCCCATTCTGGCCATGGAGAGAGTAGGGGGACCGCCCTGGACCCGTGTGTGAGGTGTTGGTCACTTCAGCCTGCGGCTGCTGCCCTCCGTCTGAGCCTTCCATTGTGGCCGCAGAGGGCCCGTCTGTCTGTCGGGAGTATGGGGCAAAACTGGGGATCCCCGCTCAGTCCCCAAGAGCTTGCCAGGAGTGAGGACAGGATGGAGACGGCAGGAGGAGTAGAGGTGGGTGCAGGGTGGGCATCAGAACAGGAGTGGTAGGGCGGTGATGTTGGCCACACTGATGCCGTCCTCATGGTGGCTATGGCTTGGTGGAATGGTGCTGGCAGTGAGGTTGTGCCTGTTGTGATGTGCTGATGAAGTGTTTACTGGTGGTGCCTGTGGGTGGGGTGCTTGGGAAGTGAGTGGCAGGGAGTGGGGCTGTCCGGGGGGCGGGGAGGGCAGGCGATCCCTGCTGTCAGAGCAACAAGGAGGGACTCGAGTTGGAATCTGGGAAGCTGAGGTGTCCAGTCCCTCTGGCTGCCTGGGCAGGTTGGTGGCAGCCCTGGTGGGGATCCTTTCCAGCCCCTCCTGGGGTCCTGCGGGTGCTGGGTCCATCTGAGACATGGAGAAGCACAGACTCACACATGTGAACATTAGGGACTGTAAGGCATGCTTCTGGGAGTACACACAGGGAGTATAAGTAGATAATTCAGTGAAAGTTATGGATTTTTAAAAATTTAATAACAGTGAAAGGCAAGTTGCTATTAATTCTCTTCAGAATCTTCCCTGTACCTCAATCCCATCATTTTTGCCACTTCTAAAGCAGTACTTGTTCTTTTTTCTGAGAGCCTTTTTTTTTTTTTTCTGAGACAGAGTCTCACTTTATAGTTCAGGCTGGCCCTGAGCTCAGCCTTGAACTCACAGCAGTCATCCTGCCTCTGCCTCCCAAGTGCTGGGATTGCAGGTGTGAGTCACCACGCTGAACCTTGTGGTTTGTGGTACTGGGGATTGAACTCGGGACCTTCCACTGGCCAGGCAGATGCCTGAACCACTGGGCTAAACCCCAGCCCTGCAGGTCTTTTAAAATGTGATCAAACTCGCAAAAATCCGGCACTGGGTGGCTCCTGGCTCTTCTGCAAAGTCAGAATGACCACGAGTTGCTTTCGAATCAGTTCAGGACATTGAGGCAGCCGCGGCAGCACAGCTGAAGACAGAGGACTTCCAGGACTGCTTCAGGAAGGGGCCGAATGATGCGGGGAGCGTGCTGGAATGGAGGGGCAGGATCTTGTGGGGGATTCATGATACTGTGTCGTTCGTGCAGCAGTTTGTTAAATTTAAAAGCCACTGTATTTTCCGATCCACCACGTGCGCGTTCACAAACACGCTGGGCGCCAGCGTGAGCTTCCTGGCCCGACGGCGCCCACATGGGAACTCCCGGGAGCGAGTGCACACCGCGCGCTCCGCGGCAGAGCATGTGCGTGGCTCTGCGCATGCGCAGACGGGAGCACACGCACGCACGCCCCTCGCTAAGTGAAACCAGCAGAGCCAGCCTCGAGGAGCCAGTTGGAGACTCCTTGGTCTGGGAGCCCTTGCTGCTGCCGCCAAGAGACGCGGTCAATTAACTTCTCCCTGCAACCGGGCTCCCCGGCCGGCCAGCCGCCGCCCTCCCCGCCGCCGCCGCCTCCTTCCTCCCTGTCTCCAGCTGCACGCGGGCTGTGCTCTATGGTGTCCAGCGGCAGACAGCCTTTGGGGGGAGGCGGTGTCGGGGGCCGTGGCCCTAACGAGAGCCTGACTTAGGGCACCGCAGGGCCTCGGAGGCACTTCTCCCTGTGGCTCACATGCAGGGACTCGCTTCAGCTCTGTGCTACTTCTCGCACGCCCAGCTGCCTGCTGCACACCCCCCCCCCCTGCTGCCTTTTTCTTCCCTGAAGTGAACGGGACCCCCTGAGGGACCTGCAGGGTCTCAGGAGGGGAAAGAACATTCCCAGTAGGTGCCACGCCCTATAATCCCAGCACTGGAGGCTGAGGCAGGAGGAGCGCTGTGAATTGCAGGCCAGCCTAGGCTCTAGAGTAAGTTCAAGGCCAGCCTGGACTACGTAGTGAGACCCGGTATCCAAAAAAAAAAAAAAAAAAAGACCAGGCAGAAGATGGCTCCTGCGGTGACGAGCAGGCGCAAAGGCCTGGGCTGCCAGAGGAACACAGGGTGGGCTTGGGGCAGGAGCTCGCAGTGGGCTGCCCTGCCCTGCCCTGCGCCTCCCCAGTGGCTCGGTACTGTCACTCTGAGATCCTCCAGGGAGGCCCAGGCACCCAGCCTTCCCTGGGGAAAGTGCTGATTGGTTCTGGGCAGGGATGGAAAATGGTGACTCCCCTCATGCCGGGGCTGGCCAGACGGCTCCCCGGAGTCCACCCAGCAGGCAGCCCTGCGAGGACTCGTCCGCACATTCCATCCGTTCCCATGTGCCCCCGGGGAGTGGGCCGCACAGAACATCAGTGGCCCAGCGTCCGGGGTTACTAATGGACGGCGGACGGCTCCCGTTTGTTGGGGCGGCCCGAGAGGGCGCCACAGCCCCCCAAGTGGGAGCTGTTAGCCCGAGGGTAGCGCTTGCACGCTGGCGATCCCATCACAGAGAGGATGAGGCAGGAAGATTGCGAGCCTGGGCAGTTTAGCGACTTAATGAGACCCTGACTCAAAAAATAAAAAGGGCTGGAGAGAAGCTCAGTGAGAAGAACCTGGGTTTGAGTCCCAGTACCCTAGAAAAAGAAGAGAGAAAAGGAATTATGAAAGTGGTTTTCTCGTGTGGCCGACCTTGTTTGTGCGTTCTCGAGTGAGACTTTTGGAAATGGGAGTCCTTGGGAGATCGGAGGTCCGAGGACCTGCTTATGGGCCCAGCAGCCCTGCTGCTGCCTGCAGTCTGACCTTTGGCTCTGCAGGCGGACGCGGATGACGTCTTCACCAAAGAGGAACAGATCTACCTGCTGCACCGAGCCCAGGCCCAGTGCGACAAGCTGCTCAAGGAAGTCCTGCGAACGGCAGGTAGGCGGGGCTACATGAGGGGCGGGGCCATGTATAGGGGGGCAGATGAGACTGAAAGGGGTCCAAGGAACTGGGAGTGCGCAGTAAAGGGGCTCGCTCTAGACAGCTTCCTGGAGGAAGAACTATCAGGGCCGTTAAGAAAGAGGGAGAGGGGCCAGGGATTTAGCTCAGTGATTCTGGCGTCAGCCTGGTCGGTCAAGGTCCCAAGTTCAATCCCCAGTACCACATACAACAGTGCTGGGCGTGGTGGCTCACCGCTGTAATCCCAGTACTCAGGAGGCAGAGGCAGAGGCAGGAGGATTGCTGTGAGTTCAATGCTAGCCTGGGCTACAGTGAGCTGAGGGCCTGCCTGAACTACAAAGCAAGACCCTATCTCAAAAAAGAAGAAAGAAGTAGAGGCCCCGTGGTGCTGTACAAGGAGGCAGGGTGAGGGAGGCCTGCAGTCCCAGCTACATGGGCAGCTGAGGCCAAAAGATCAAGTGTGCTGTCAGCTTGGGCTGCTGGGTGAAAATTCAGGACTGGAGGACATTAGCAGTGGTGAGGGCTTGGCCAGCATTGGGCTCAGTACCCAGTACTGCGAGGAAGAACAGCTCACCTGTGCGGGAGAAAGCAGAGGGCTCCGGGCTGAGAAGGACCAGGCATGCGTGGGGAGGCATGGAGAGCGGCTCAGAACAGGGTAGAGGCTGGGAGAGAGGGTTCCCCACCCACACGGGCCTCTGTGGGAACCCTACCAGGGAGGGGCAGCACCAGCCTGGACCCCTCGGCAGGTCTCACCCTGCTCCTCCCTGGAGCCCCCATCCTGGCAGTGGAGATGGGGCCTTATGACACTGGTCCAGGCCTGGTGAGGCCCCGACCTGAAGACCTCCAGACTGCCTGACCTCCCAGAGCAGAGGTACACACGCATGCAGCGACACGCATGCTCCAGCTGGCTCACCTTCCCGCAGCTCAGTCCCTACCTGCAAGCACCTGACCATTTGTAAAGCAAGGGGCAGATCCCCATGGTCCAAGGTATCTGAAGTTGAGCTGTACCTCAGTGCCGCTGCTGCAGCCCCAGGCTACTGTCAATGCCCGATTTCCACAGCTAACATAATGGAATCAGACAAGGGGTGGACTTCGGCATCCACGTCTGGGAAACCCAGGAAAGAGAAGGTGTCTTCGAAGATCTACCCCGAGTCCAAGGAGGACAAGGAGGGGTCCGCTGGTAGCAGACCCCAAGGTATGTCAGCTCCCTGCGTCCTTCTGAGCCGCCTGTCCCCCGTGTCGTGTGCGTTCGTGTGTTATGTGAAGGAAGCAGCCATGCTGCCTCCCCGGGAAGCGGGGCCCGGGCTGGGAAGGGGCCGCCCAGGCAGACCGGAAGGCATGGAGCCGCAGGAGCTGTGGTCCCCACTGCCTGTGAGTGGAGAGAGGATAGAGTCCTGGGAGCCAGCGGCAGGGAGAGAGATGTGGAGAGACCGGTCACAGGCGTGGACCCCGGAGGTGCAGTCCGGGCTGGCTGTCTCCCAGAGGTGTAGGCTAAGGCTGGAGGTGGCCAAAGAGTAGCAGGGCTGCCACAGGGATGCAGGGCCAGGACAGTGGGACAGGCGGAAGGCAGAGGGGGACCGAAGAGCAGGGCTGCATCGTCCCTCGGGGAGGTGAGGCGGCCCAGGCTGTGGCCACAGGGCCGGTTAGAACTGGCCGGGTGGGCAGTGGATTCCAGATGGGCCACATCTGGGAGCCTGTGGTCACCCTGAGGCTCCCCCGGGACCAGAAGGAATTGTGAGCCTGGCCGGGTGGGGTTGGGAATATGGCGCCCAGTACAGAGAGCCTTTCACCAAGTTGGGCGGGTCCAGCCGTCACGGCAGCCATCCAGGGAGGCTGGAGAGTCCTGTGGTTAGGGGACAACTGCGGTCCCTGCGGGGGGAGAGGGGTGTCGGTGTGCTGGGGCGGGTGTGGACCATGCAGAGGCTGGGGACCCTCGAGGTCCACCTTATATCTCTGAGTGGGCCTGAGACCCGAACTGGGGCATGTCACCCTGCTCTGGGATCACACCATAGGTGCTAAGTTGGCATTAGCTTTGGGAGCTGGGCTGGGAGACTTGGCAGGTCTCGGTGACCTTAGGAGCAGGTGAAAGTGCAGGTCAAACTGCGCTTCCCAATGAGGAAGTGGAAATCCAGAGCAGGGCACCAGTTTGAGGTCAGGAGCCCAGCAGGAGTCCAGCAGGCATTAGGACAGACCTCCTGCCCGCTGGGCTCTGTAGGGACCCTCCCTACCGAGGGTCAGTCCGCACACTCGGAAGCTGGACTGGGGACAGAGAGAAAAGAGAGTGGTCTGGCAAGGGGCTGGCCCTCCGCTCAGCTTTCTCCAGACCACCTGGGGCCGGGCCGGGCAGGGCCAGCGCCAGCCATTTGGGCACAGCACAAAGTCAGAGGCCAACACATTTTCTCTAGAACTCTCCTGCCTGAGGTTCACAGGCCAGGGTCTCACACTTGTCCTGGGTCTCACAGTGCCCTGGTGCCCCCTACCCTGTCTGTCTCTGCACAGGACGCCCCTGCCTGCCTGAATGGGACTACATTGTGTGCTGGCCCCTGGGGGCTCCAGGTGAGGTGGTAGCTGTGCCCTGCCCCGACTACATTTACGACTTCAATCACAAAGGTAAGGCTGGCAGTGTGGGGCTACTTCCCGGGGTGCAGGGCTTGGATCTCTGGGCTCTGTGGCCGACCTGACCCTCCGCGACCTACAGGCCATGCCTACCGGCGTTGTGACCGCAATGGCAGCTGGGAGGTGGTGCCTGGGCACAATCGGACATGGGCCAACTACACTGAGTGCCTCAAGTTCCTGACCAACGAGACTCGGGAGCGGGTACGAGACTCGGGAGCGGGTGCGAGCCCTCCCTGCCCCAGCCCAGCCCCATGAATGACCTTCACCCAGCCCTGACTCCTCCAGCGGCCTGAGCCTGGCTCGACCCCTACCACCTCATGAATCCCACTTAACCCTGTCTCCCTCGCGCACAGGAGGTGTTTGACCGCCTGGGAATGATCTACACCGTGGGATACTCCATGTCGCTGGCCTCTCTCACAGTGGCGGTGCTCATCCTGGCCTACTTTAGGTGGGTGGGGTGAGGGGCGGCCACAGGAGATGGGCGTGGTGGGTATGTCAGGACGTGGTTCTGGGGTGAGGGCGTGGTTTGGTGAGGGCAATGGGCATATTGGGGCGCAGGACAAGGGCAAGTGGGTCTTGGGAAAGGTTTGCTGGTGCGGCCCTTCCCTTCCATGGCAGGAAAGACAGGAGTTTGAGAAGCGGGGGATGTTTTGTGGGCGTGGTCTGTCCCGGGCAGCTGTGGTTTGGAGAGCTGCTTTGTGTGGGCGTGGTTTGGGCAGGACCGAGGCGCCCCAGACCCTGGGGGCATCTCCGTCCTCACGCCCTACCCACAGCGGTCCTCTGTCCGCAGGCGGCTGCACTGCACACGCAACTACATTCACATGCACATGTTCCTGTCCTTCATGCTGCGAGCCGCCAGCATCTTCGTGAAGGATGCGGTGCTGTACTCGGGCTTCACCCTGGACGAGGCCGAGCGCCTCACTGAGCAGGAGCTGCACGTCCTCGCTCAGGCTCCACCGCCGCCTGCTGCTGGCTATGTGAGTGTCCAGCCCCTCGGCCTCTGCGCTCTGTGCAGCAGCTCACGTGCCTGCTCACCCCCAGCTCCTCCCTCGGGACCCCAGCCAGTCCTCATTGGTCAGCGGGTCCCCCTGGGCCCGCCCCTTTGCTTGGCAGCAGCTTCTAGCCCGCCCCTGCCCTGCTCTCCTACCCGCCCAGCCCTGATGTCCCAGCTAGGCCCTGCCACCTGGCCAACAGCTGGTCTCCTAGGTGGGCTGCCGGGTGGCGGTGACTTTCTTCCTCTACTTCCTGGCCACCAACTACTACTGGATCCTGGTGGAGGGGCTCTACCTGCACAGCCTCATCTTCATGGCCTTCTTCTCTGAGAAGAAGTACCTGTGGGGCTTCACGGTCTTCGGCTGGGGTACGCAGGCCAGGCGGGTGGGCAAGGGGAGGGGCACCTCAGGCTCACGCAGTCTGCCTTGTCCTGTGGCCAGGGAGGGGGGACCCGTAGGTCCGGGTTCCGCCTGGGTCAGAGAGGGACCTGGAGTCGGGTGGCCTGGGGCTCCTCTGCCCCAAGCCCCAGGGCCAGGCCAGCCTCCATCACCCTACCAGTCCCTGCCCTCTGGGCTTCAGTGGCCCCTCTGGAGAAGGGGTTCCTGGGTCTCTGCGCTCCTCCCAGCCCCCACTGGCCTGGGATCCGGTTACCGATAATTGCCCGTTATTGTTGGCAGCTCAGGAGCTTGGCTGGGCTCCTGGGCAGCTGGCCAGGCTGCGGAGGGTGGGCTGGGTGGCTGGAGCCCTCCCATGCTCAGCACCCACAGGCCCTCGGTCTACCTCCTGGCACACGCGGCTGCCCCACTTCTCCAGGGGCAAGCCCAGAGCTAGGGAGACCTGGCCTGGTCCCAGAAGCTGGCACAGGCACCGGGGCCTGGAGGTGCCTGGGTAGCGACATGAGGACTAGGAAGCACATGGAACACTGGCTCAGGACTGTCACCACCCTTTGCTCCCTACGCCAGGGCCACGGCCTGTGTCCCTAAGCATGCAGAAGGGGGGCCTTGCCCAGAGGCAGAGCTCACTCAGAACACCGTGAGCCATCTGAGCTGGCCCACACGGGCACACTGGGCCACCCTGTGCCTCTGCCCAGCCTGGGAGGGTGCCCCTTCCCCCAGGTGGGCTGGGACTTTGAAACCAGGTTGGTACTGTGAGGGGTACGGAAGTGCTGTCCCTGGCCCTCTCCCAGTGCAGAGATGTGTGCTTCAGGGAAGGGGGAACAATGTTCCAGCCTGGCACCTGAGCTTGGGTGCGTGTGGCAGACAGGGCCAGGCAGGGTCCCAGGGGCTGGAGCCCCCAGGGAAAGTGGTCAGGCAGCACGTGTGGGATTTGGCTGTCTCTAGCCACCAGTGTGCCAGGGGTGAGGAAGGAAGCTGGGCTGTCAGCTCCTCACACCGCGCCCTCTCTGCCCACAGGTCTGCCGGCCGTCTTCGTGGCTGCGTGGGTCAGTGTCAGAGCCACACTGGCCAACACTGGGTAGGTCCAGCGGGGAGATGCCTGGATGATGCTCACAGGCCGGAAGCACCCTTGGCTTCCTGCTTCCCCGGAAGCCTCCTGTGCCGCGGCACTGAGTGGTCCCCGACCCAGTCAGGAGCCCCCGGGGACCGAGGGGCCCGGCCACACCCCCACCCCATCCTGGTAAGAAGGGGCTGAGAGCTAATGCCTCGACCTCCCCCAGGTGCTGGGACTTGAGCTCTGGGCACAAGAAGTGGATCATTCAGGTGCCCATCCTGGCCTCCGTCGTGGTGAGCACGGGTGGTTGATGGTGTGGGTGTGGGCCCCAGGGCCATCCCCGACAAGGACAGAGGGAGGCTGTTCTGGGCCTTTGGGACCAGAGCCCCAAGACCTGCGGGCCAGTGAGCCCTCACTGCTGTCCCAAAGGGGAGCAGAGATGAAGTGGCAGATCCTGTGGGCGGCATGGGTGGCGGAGTCCCTGCCTTCAGACGCCCCTCCCCCACCTCTGCAGCTCAACTTCATCCTCTTCATCAACATCATCCGGGTACTCGCCACCAAGCTGCGAGAGACCAACGCGGGCCGGTGTGACACTCGGCAGCAGTACCGGTGAGGCTCGGAGTGGGTGTGGACCTTGGGGTCTCTGATGGCCAGCACCTCCTTCACAGGGCAGGACCAGGCCCCTGTTGCCCACCTGACCCTCCCACTGGCTCCCAGAACCCACGTGGCATCACACCCTGCACCACAGCCAGGACTTCCAGGAGGAGACAGACACAGGGACCACTTGTGGCCCACTCGGGGATACCTCTCAGAACAGGGGGGCTGGTCACTGTGCCTCCTGGTGGGCTGGGTCATCCCCTCAGTGGCCAGTGCCTCCGGCCTCTGGAGCCTGAGGCCGGCAGGGTGGGTGGCCATGCCTGCCGGACGCAGGGCACACCTGACCTGCCTGCCTTGTGGCCAGGAAGCTGCTGAAGTCCACGCTTGTCCTCATGCCGCTCTTCGGCGTCCACTACACCGTCTTCATGGCCTTGCCCTACACCGAGGTCTCAGGGACTCTCTGGCAGATCCAGATGCACTACGAGATGCTTTTCAACTCCTTCCAGGTGCGGCACAGCCCGGGCGGGGTGGGCAGGCGGCAGTGGCGGCCCTGACCCCAGGCACCTTTCTCCACAGGGATTTTTTGTCGCCATCATCTATTGTTTCTGCAATGGTGAGGTAAGCGGCGGGCAGCACTGGGGTGCGCAGTGGGGTGCGGAGGCCCTTCTGCTGTCCCTCTGCCCTCCCTGCCCATCTGTGGTTACTCTAGTCAAGTACCCAGGGATGTTTTCAGAGCAGAGGGGCTTTTGTTATCTGACTCAGGCCCAGTGTGTGCTAGGGTTAGAGAAGGGTGCTGCAGGGGCAGGGATGGGCATTCCAGGGCTGGGGGCACCTGGGCACAAAGGTCAAGGGCAGAACTGACTGCCGCCTTCCCGCCACCTCAAGGTGCAGGCTGAGATCAAGAAATCATGGACCCGTTGGACACTGGCACTGGACTTCAAGCGCAAAGCACGCAGCGGGAGCAGCAGCTACAGTTACGGCCCGATGGTGTCTCACACGAGTGTGACCAACGTCGGCCCCCGAGGAGGACTTGGCCTGCCCCTCAGCCCCCGCCTGCTGCCTGCTGCCACCACCAATGGCCACTCCCAGCTCCCTGGCCATGCCAAGCCAGGGGCCCCAGCTCTTGAGACGCTGGAGGCCACACCGACTGTCACGGCCACCCGCAAGGACGAAGTATTCCTCAGCAGCTCCTGCTCAGGTCTGGATGAGGAGGCCTCGGGGCCGGAGCGGCCACGCCCACTGCTGCAGGAAGAATGGGAGACAGTCATGTGACGGCGCCAGTTGGACCTGTGGGCATGGGCAGCCAGACGGATGGACCCAGTGACCAGTGGTTGGTGGCCGCCCACTCAGGGCTGAGCCAGGAGGAAAAACGGGAAAAGAGAAAACAGAAAAAAAGGAAAAGGAAGTGGTGTGTGGCTTCCTATGGTCTAAACTGGGGGTTCGCTCCAGGAGGGGAGGGGTCTGAAAGCCACAGGGGAGTTCAGGGGAGCTTGGCCCAGAGTGGGCCTTGGGTCTCATCCTTCACCAAGGGCAGGCCTGGGGAGGATGTGGCGGCACACGCCTGTAATTCCATTACTCTGGAGGCTGAGGCAGGAGGATCATTGGGAGTTCAAAGCCTGGGCCACAGAGCAAGACTGTCTCAAAAAGCAAAACAAAACAAAAAAAGGAAAGGACACGCTGGCAGGGTTCCCACAACAGGCAGCGACCCTCTGGGCATCTGGTCTGAACTTGTGGCCCTTCCCCTGGTGCCCAGGCCAATAGGAGACAGGCTCTGGGGCTCATTCCTCCTCCTGCTGTCCCTATTCCGCCCCAGGTATGGCAAGCCCGAGGCCTTGCCCTTGAAGGAACCTTTTCTGGCTGGCTCTTGGCCAGGCAGGGAGCCATGTGCCCAGATCCTCCAGCCACCAGACAGGGTGGCAGACGGAGCACGCAGGCCAGCAGGGGGCTGGGCTGGATCCTCACCTGGCTCGGGCTGTGGGTCAGGGGTCTGAGCCCAAGGTGACCACCAGGCACCCCCCTGTGACACCTGCTCACCTCGCTAACCTGGACTGTGCACATCCCACGTGACGTGGGCCCCCAGCCAGCCACCTCCACGTCCACCCCGGGCTCTGGCTGGAGCTCACCCCTGCCCCTGCTCAGACCTGCAGAGTGCCCTGCCTCTAGGGTCTGCATACGCCAATACCCCTGCCCAGGACTCCTTTCCCATCCAACCTGGAGCCACCAGCTTTTCTCCACGAACCCCCATCCTAAGGCCCCTCCCACCCCCGCGAGTCCATCGGGGCTGGCCGAAGCTCACGAGGTGCACCCGTCAAACTCGCCTGCCTGCCATGTAGATGGCCTGACACACCCCAGCGCTTGAGTGTGAGGCCAGGCACTCGGGGGTCACAGGCAAGGAGCACCAAGCACTCCTATGGGTACTGAGAGCCACTGGCAGTGGTAGAGGGACAGCAACAAAATCGGAAGATCTAGAGAGGTACCCGCCAACATGGAGGCCAGAAGAGGCTTCAGAACGAGAACAAGATAGGCAACTGGGCAGGATGGGATGCCGCTGGCCACACGGGGAGATGGAGTCAGGAAGGACGCTGGGTAAGGCACACTCAGAACTTCGGGACCTCCAGCCACTGGCCTTTAGGGACGGATCCTGCCCCCCGCTGGCCAGGTGAGTGTCCAGAGTGGCTGGGCCGCGTGGTCTCATCACCCCCCCAACACCTCAGGCTGAGCGCTTCGGGCCAGGCCCCTCAGACGCCTGGGCACCTGGGCTTTAGAAGGACTCTACCCCCAGGGCAAGGATGTGCTTCCCTCAGATAACCTGGGTCATTCATGGGGAAAAGGGGCTGATTTTTTTAGTTCTTTCTTTTAAAAAACTTCAGAGTGGGCATCCCTGACAGATGCCCACAACACGACTGGACTTCTGGCCTTGGTGCGAGGGTCCAGGACCACAGCCGGGTTGGCCTGCACACAGGCCCCTGCACCCTGCCCGGACTATCCAGGTGTTGGCAGAGGAAGTGGGAGCCCTCAGCGGGGCTGGCAGGCAGTCAGGGCCCTGTTTGCCTTGAGCAGCGGCTGGAGCCAGGTGATCACTTCTCCCTTCACAGCCCGTGGCCCAGCCAAGCCACAGGGAACACGTAAACACTAGCCAGGCAGGGCAGCAGCAGGCGGGAGGCGGGCGGCAAGAGATCCCTCAGGCCTGAGCCAGCTCCCACCTGTCCCCGGATGTGGACAGACACTGCTCCTCTGGCCAGCTTCCCCAGCTCAGGCTTAGGAGCAGGAACTCTGTGACAGGGCCGCGGCTTTTATTTATTTATTTTGAGATGAGATCTGTTACGTTGCCCAGGTTGGTCTCGAACTTGTCCTCCTGCCTCCCCAGCCTCCTGAGCAGCTGGCTGAAGAAGGACATCTGGGGGGTCCTGTGGACCAAGGGCTGAGCTGGGGTCCAGCCTGGGGGGGCAGTGTGATGCTGCACTCTCGGTCCGCACCTGGAGAGGGGGGCACAAGAATCCTAGGCAGAGGGCAAGGGAACCATGACTGCTCCCTCCGGGGATCTGCAGACCCGATGCCACTTCAGGGTGTCCATAGGGGCACAGCCCTTCCCCACGGATCTGAGAGGTGTGGGCTCTAGCGTGGCTGTGAGAAGGGAGTCTGAGCTCAACACACCTATAATCCCAGCTATGCTGGAGGCTGAGGCAGGACAACCACAGAGATCTTGTCTCAATTTAGAGGACATTATGGGGGCCTGAGGATGTAGCTCATGGTACAGCACCTGCATGAATGAGCCCAGATCGGATGCCTGACACTGCTCAGGATGCTCTGGAGCCCAGGGGGAGCTGGGGAGCTCTGCAGCACAGGCCAGGACTGGTCCAGCTCCTGGCCCCTGACATCTCCTTCGCCAACTCAAGAGGATGATGCCCGTCTCCCGAGTAGCCAGCTGGAGGAGGACCAACCATGGCTGACAAAAAAGCCGTGGCTAGGGGCTGGTGATCTGCTCTGGGTGGAGGCCTCCAGAGCTCCACAGGGCCCTGGCCCAGCTGGCCCTGTGTGTGCCGTGTGGCCCTGGTCAAGCCCCTGTGCTGTCTGGGCCTTGATGTCTCAGAGGTCAGGTCTCAACCTAAATCCTCAGGCTGGGGTTTAGCAGCCTGGTCAGAGCCCAGCCTTCTTCAGGCATACCTGAGACCTTCAGGAGTCGGGGCCAAGGTGTCCCTAGATTCCCTCTGCAGTGTCACAGTCACACAAGTGCAGAGACCAAGGAGTGTGCAGATCTTACCTGCCCAGGGGCTTGGGGTCAGTACCTCCAAGAGGGCTCAGGAAGGACAGGGGCCAGGGCCCAAGAGGCACAAGACCAGGATGCCAGACCCGTGACGCCCTTCCTGGCCTTGGCTGCCCTGCGGTGGGGGGAGAGCAGGCAGCACTGCTTTGTACTACTGCCCCCCACACCCAGCCTCAGGTTGGGGGGCAGGTGGCCAGTCCCTGCAGGGGGAGCAGGCAGAGCCCGTGGGATGAGAGAGCCTGTAGCGCCCCTGGATTCTTCCTGGCTTTGCTTCCCAGGAAGAGGAAGGTGCCGAAGGTCGGGCTGAGGAGGGGCTCTCAGGCACCCCAACCTCCTCTCAGCCCCACCCATCTGGGCCTGGCCCCTTTGCCAGCCTGTCCCTTGTCCCACACCTTCCGGGGGGGGTGTCCCCACACCTTCCGCAGCTTGCCTGTGGCCACCCTGCCACTCTGCCTGCCCAGCGAGCTCAGGGACAGCACAGGAAGGGGGTGCGCTGTGCATCACCCTCTGTGTGTTTGTGGGGATGCATGTGCGTGTGTGTGTCTATGTGCCATGTATATCCATCTGTATGTGTCTGTGTATATGGTATGTTTATGATGTGCTTGCCAGTGTGTCTGTTTTTGCTTGTATGTGTGTCTGTGTACATGTGTGTGTCTGTTTGTGTGTGTGTCTGTGTGTGGACCCATGGTCTGCAAATGCCGCCTGTGGGTGGAATTTGGCTCCCAGACACGTTTGGTTTGGCCCTCACAGTATTTTCAACATCTTGAGCCAACATTTAAAAATCAGGATATTTCACATAAAAATTCAGCTTTTCAGCTTCTCTGAAAAATTCAGAAGCCCTGGCAGCCCCATCCTGTGTTCCCCTGAGGCCACTCTGCTCCTGGGCCGCAGGACTGACTGCTTGTCTTGCCACCAGCGCCCTCAGAATGGTGGGACTTGGGACCCCAGGGTGTGAGGTCCCCCCTGGACGGGAGCCTAGGCACCAGGGCACGTGCACGGATGCAGTGTGTGTACGTGAGGCCTGCACAGGTATGTACACGTATGCATGTGGAAGGCAAGGCTGAGTGTGGCGACGTGTGCGTGAAGCTTGTGTCAAGTGTTCATGAGGGCGTGTGTGCAGATGTGTGTGCACGCACACGTGCGTGGGGTGTGGCCTCGAGTGTGTGAGCCACTGTGGTCTGCCTGCTCGGCACAGGGGCCTCTTCCGGCCTTTGAGGGGGAGTCGGATTCCCGGCTTCTGGCTGGGCTGCCGTGCGGGATTTATTTCTGTCTCAGTGCCCACGAGAGGCCTGAGTAATGGGAACATTTAAAGAAAACTAGTAAGTTCGTACAGAGGGGACAGGCTGACCGGGAAACTCAGCCCAGACGCCTGCCAGCCCGTGGCTGCTGGAGGCGAGGCCAGGCCGGGCCTGAGCCCGGGAAGGTGGCGGTCCACGGGCCCAGCACACACGCCCACTTGCCCTGTGGGCTGCCTGCTTCAATCCCCAGCCTGTCTGTGGGTCCCTTGGCCAATCTGGGCAGCTGGATGCAGCAGGTGTTGGGGGGGCAAGGACCTCCAGGGGCCAAGAGCACTGCTCCAGCCTGGCCACGGCGGGTCCACAGCCCCAGGGGTTGTGTGCACACAGCCTCTGGCACATGCCACACACAGGCACTCTGCACCCAGGATGGGTGAGTTGTGGTGACCTGGCAGGCGTGGCCATCCTCAGGGATGGGAGGGCTAAGACCCCCATGCCCGGCACGAGGCAGCGCCTGGAATCTGCTCCCCTCAGGCAAGGCTTCCTGTCCCTGCACCCATTCTGGTGGCCTGGATCCCACTCTGGACCAGCTAAGGACCAGCCACACTCAGGACACACGTGGGGCGACAGGCTGGCTGTAGGCCCTCCTGGCCAGGCAGGGAGCTGGCAGCAGGGAGCAGAGGCAGAAGGACCTGTGCGCCATTCCGGCCTCCAACTGGGGTCCCCTGCTGCCCCCCAGTGGCTGTGTGAGGACAAAGGGGCATGACAGGGTCCTGGACAGCTGGGTAGCTCTGAGGGCCTCAGACGAGAGCAGGGTGGAGTGGGGTGGGTGGGGACAAGGTCTTCCGGCTGGCCGGGAAGGGAAGGGCCAGCTGCTCCGGGGAGGCAGCGGTCTTCACATCACGCAGGGGGTGCCACCCGACCTCCACCAGTGCCCAGGACAAGCAGGCTCTTGGGAACATGTCAGTGACCACTTTCTCAGCAATCTGGGGTGTGGGCGAGACCACGGCAGGCCCCGGACCTCGCCCAGAGCTCCCCGGGGAGGCTGCTGAGAGATACACGCACATCTCACCAACGAAGCTGGCAGGCAGCAGTGCGGCGTGTGCAGTACGAGCACGCCAGGCTGGGCGCTGTGCTCCCCCTGCGAGTCCACTGCTCCTCACCGTGGCTCTGAGGCCTTGAGCTGGTCAGGTGCTGCCTGCTCCTGGAGGCCCAGCCTCCTTTGG
>PVIR01020486.1:8733-30828 GCA_004026965.1 Petromus typicus | reverse complement strand
TCAAGGAAAGGTCTGTTTCAGATGTGTGTAACAAACAGTACTGATTAATCTGAGTTACTCTAGCACTGTACAATATAGTTTGCCAAAGGAATTTCACATTTTCCTCATGTGAAAAATCTTTTTTTCTTGACCTCAATATGCACCTTTCCAATTGTAAGTTTTTCTTTTACTAATTCAAGAATCAAGTACCAACCTAACAGGGTTGATTGTCGACATTGTGGACATGTGAAAGTTCATGGTCATAGCCGCGAGTTGTCTGGTGTTGAAAGAAATGACTTTGAATACAAAGAGAAAACCTCACTATGTGAATGGGACTAACTATAGGCATTTTAAAGAACTGGGTAGAATTAGTGACCGGTTCCCGGGATAATGAGCTGAGTTCACTTGCTTGCTCTTGGAGGGTAAACACATGTTCTTTGTGTCTGGGAGGTATGCTTGTGGTTCCCTTTGTCTCTCGCTGCTTTGGGAAGCAGCAAATTTGGCATGGCCTTTGAGTGTCTGCCTCCCCCACACTCTTTTTTCAGCTTGGAAGCTTTGTCAATTTGCCTTGTTAAAAAACAAGCACCATCTTCATACCTGCTGAAACCTAATTCTCATCCAGAGGCGATGTGAGGAACAGAGGGGGCGGCAATACCCACGGTGCAGACAGCCACCCGATGCAGGTACGTGGGCTCTCTGCTCTGGGCAGGCCAGCGAGGCAACTTTTGTAAAGAACCCTTTCATTGTGACTCGCACCTCCCCCAGCCCAGCCTGAGCCCGGAGAAGAAGCGCTGTCAGAGAGACAGGCCAATTTTACCCATTGTACACAATAGTGTATTACAGACTTTCCAAGAAGACGCCATTCAGGGTGAATCACCAAATTCGGGATGAAAAGGTTTTGATTTGCAAACCCGCCGGAGCATTTCTCTGGAGAGCTCGAGAGGGCAGGGAAGGAACCCACGTGTAGGCAGCTGTTCACCTTCGGGCCAGGTGCGCTGGCAAGCTGCTCTGGCTGGGGCAGGGCGAAGGCACTGGGCATTCGTGGGCACCTAGTAGCCAGTATCGGTGCTGGGGCTTGAAGGGCCTCAGTCCAGGGGGAAGGGATCTTGATGGTGCTAGCCCTGCAGGGGGTTGTTTCCGTGAAAGTGGGCCCATCAATACCACTGGTTAGTAGCAACTGAATGTTAACAGGAACAACAGGTTAACAGCAACCGGATATCAATTATATTGGGGCTCTCAAATGGATTTGATTGACACAGGCTGTGAGAGAGAAAACTGAGCTGAGGATTGTATCACTTAGGATAATTTCGGGAGCTGACTACGAATCTCTTAAAGTGAATTTAACTCTTCTTTAAAGTTTAGGCTCTGAGCCAGGAATGTTACCCTTACCCCAGAAGCTTTTTAGAATTACCAGAAACCAAATCAGAATCTGCATTTTCAGCAAAATTCATAGGTATTTGTGTGCCTCTTATAATCTGAGAAATCCTGCCTTTGAAAAGGAGCAATTGTAATTTCAGATAATAAGTGGACTATTTTACCAACTTGGTTCATTCAGCTAAGCAACTGTAGTTGGTTGGCTCTATGATTAAACAATGTCAAGAAAGGCTTTGGTGTTTTCCACCTTTTTTTCCTCTGGTATGTTTAGCATTTCCTTTTAGACCAAGGTTACAGTCCTGTGATTACAAAATGGATGCAGATGCACCAGCCACTCAGAGCTTCATTTAACCTGGCTGAATGAAGAGGGAGAAGGCCAGAACTGCAGTTACTTGCTTGTTTCTAAACCAATCATCGCCAAGGGGGTTGCAAAGAAGAGTGCTAACAAAAGCTAATGTGCACTTCACCCCTGGGAGAGAATGGGGTGTGGCCTCCTTTGCAGGACAAAGCAATTTGATGTGTGAACCAAATGGGGTTTTATAATCGAAGAAACAGCATTAGGAGGAAGAGACCTGGTGAGAAATGCAACGATGTGTTTTGTGTAAATTTTTTTGACGTTGGTCACATAAGTCTTGGAAACCCTAGAATGTTTCCCTTAGGTGTGTATTTGAAGGTTTAAAAAGAAATGGACTTCTAAGTGTCTAGTCTGTGGCTGATACAAAGGCTGTCGTTAGGGCACATTGTGTGTGTGTGTGTGTGTGTGTGTGTGTGTGTGTGTGTGTGAGAGAGAGAGAGAGAGAGAGAGAGAGAGATCTTGGGCAGTTTGTGAAATGGAAAATGCACTTACAGATTTTCAGAACTGGAAATCCAGAGAGGCTTTTTTGATGACAGTCTAGTGCCATTAGACGGAAAGTCTAAAAGATTCATGCTTTGGTCAGCCATGTTGGGATTGGGGGGTCCATGTTGTTTTCATAAGTTACCATCTTGATGGGAGGTAGCACATCCTTTCAATTTGAAATCTACCTTTTAGATAACTTTATTTCACTGAAAAGCAAGATAATTATGCAGAACAAATAACATAGAGGGGGCTGAAGCCCTGGGTTTGAAACCAGTATCTCAAAAAAGATCTCAAGCAAACAAAACAAACAACCACAACAAAATGAGGAAATTTTAACACCATCTAAGGGAAACAGGATTCAGTTGAATACATCAGAGGATCACAAGATGCCAGAAGGGCCTGAGATGCTGTCTGTGGGCACTAGACAAGTGCATAGATAAGTGAATTAAGTAAAAATTTTTTTTCTCTGAAGAGAATTATTGGTGCCCTGCTTTCGCCAGTGACACCTGGTGTGTATTGCTTTTATTGACTTATTCTGAATAAGTAGGATAGAACCAGTTGATTCATGAGTTTGTATTCTCTAAGGGGTGCAAAAGGGAAGGGTAAATACATTAGACTGAACTAGTAAACGAGGCTCAGGTCAAGGGGAATGGTCCTCACACTCTCTTTTGGGCTGATTCTGATGACCTTGGTAATATTTTATCAGTTTCCAGCACTACCTTCGAAGAAGGACATTGATTAAGTGTGCAAGGATGGCAGTCATGGAAAAATTAAGGCCAGACACTACATGAAACATTTAAACATTGCTTTTCAATGGATCATTGAAAATCTTAGTGAAACAGACATGCCAAAGATAAGAAAAGCTTAGACAAGTTAATCTTAGGACAGTTAACTGAACATTAAAGCTGGGATATAAATTTAAGACCTTCAATGATTCCTAAGTCTATGCCTTTGTAATAGCTCATTACATTTATTCCATGCCAGCATTACTATAAGTGCCTTGTTTCATGAACCTTAACAAAGAACTTGTGAAGCGAGAGGCATTACTTACTCCCTTTTACATGTAGGAAACTGGATTACGGAGGAAGTTAAGGAACCTACTCACACTAGTCCAACATCTAATCCTCAGCATGAGGCGATGTTCTTCTGATCCAGGTGTGAGACTGCTGCACTATTGCTTTCAGGTTATGAGGAGCACAGTTATGTACCCTGTGTTGCTTGACAGAGCAGATGAGGATGTAAAAGAATTTCAAAGGATTTGTCCTGGTTGATGATAAGACTTATCTGCCTTTGCTGTAAGAGAGCTGGGAAGATGTAACAAATGACACCCTAATGGGCTCTGACTGGGTTTGGAGCATGCAGGTAGAGAGGATTCATCCTTTCTGATGTCTCTTGCAAGAATAATTTTCTACAATTTTTCTTTCCTGGTATAATTTATTTTCATTCCTGAGTCATTTACTTGATTGAAAATATGTGTTTCATGCACATGTCCCTTACTGTTCAATGCTCACTCCACCTCTAGCCCTTACACCTGCACCCCTATACTTGTAGGTACTGTAGCTAACATGGTTCTGGCCTATATCTGCACTAGTAGCTTCCTGCCTCTCTTGCTTTGAAAAGGAGTTTCTATATCTTTGCAACTCCTCTTCTACAAATATTAAATTGAATAGCAAATATTAAAAAAAAATGAGCTAGTCTAATGTTGAAATACTCTGCGTTCATTGCTTGTCCTGGAACAAGTATTTAATAACCCAAAAGACTGTGTCTAAGTCAGAAACGACAGCTGAAACCTCCATCCATGTGTAGCATGGACAATACTGGGTGGTTGGTTCACCTCTCCCAAGTGAAGCTCTGATCAGTTTTGAGAAATGTATACAAAATTCACATCTTCCCAAAGAAATATTTCCAATGTTTCTACTTGGACTGGCTTCTTTCTAAAGCTGCTGCAGCAACTTGAAATTTTGCTAAGTGAAGTAATGCTGCTTTTGAAGTGGGGTGAAAGGGTGGTCTAGGTGGGGTACAAAAGGCAAGCTTAGACTGGGATTTGGCACTTTCTCTTTTCTCACTCTCCCTGTTTGTTTTTTTTCTCTTTTCTTTCTTTGCTACATTCCTTCCTTGTCTGTCTTTTCACTTTGGAAACCACTGGTTCCAAAAATGCATCTGTAGCTGTTTATTTTGCATGTGCCTGATTTTATGGGTTTGTGGGAGCTCCTAAAATTAAATTAATTTTAAATGGGCTTTAATTACTAATTCTTTGGGCCATTGCCTTTAGCAAAGTCAATATCACAATCAGGGTTACCTTAGTTTGTCTCTTTGAGGAATGCTCTCATTCAATTGGGCTCATCATAAACAGAGCAGCTTTCTAACTAGAAAAACAAACAAAATAAAACCACTGCTATATTTGAGTCCCTGAATTTATTTCTCTTTCAAAAACAGCCACTCAGTTTAAGAAACAAGATTTCAAATGCACATAAGAGGATTATTGTTTGTCAATAATATCTTGTTTTTCCAAAGGCAGAGAGGGACCTAGTGGTAATTTATGCTACGCAAATGCAGCAGCAGGGCTGGAGTCTTGACCCAGAGGTCCAAGTTCTGTCCTTCGCCCAGCACAGAGTGCTCTGTGTGTAACATTAGAGATCGGCTTAGTTCTCAACACAGTGTCCCCTTGTAAATTAAGGGTAATCAACTCCTAGTTCAAAAGTGAAGGGATAATGAGATAATGTTCAAAATGGCTTTTAAGTTTCTACCTACAGGGGTTGAAGGTGAAAACAGCACGGAGATGTCTGTGGATAGCGGCCTCCCAGGAGGGAAGGCGGCTCACTTTGTTCTCAGCGGAATGTTCTGCTCAATCAAGGGCCATCACTTGAGTGGTTTGATAATAATAAGCTTAGATTGACTGCAGATAAAAATGAGAAAGGTTGATTAAGTCATTTAGTCCCTTGACAGTTTTGCAAACCAAGCGATTCTCATAACCATCAGTCTTAAACTGGGTAACACACACAGATTAGTCAAATAGCTGAGCTTCTGGATTCTATATATTCCAGGATTATGGCTACCTCCAGACTAATATCCAATTTCTTTTAAATATATGCTATCATTATTAGTGATTCCTATGTGGTCTCTAACATCTCTTTTATTCCTCTCAGTTGAAAACTTGGTCAAATGTACACCATTAATTGAAACCCCTGTGGTGGGCAGCTGGTTAGTTCATTAATCAGTTAAATTTATGGTACAGTATGATAGAAATAGAAATCCTAAGTAGAATATTACATTTATTCTGTTCTTCATCTCGATACTCAGATGTATAGGCACAGAAGATAATTAGTATAGAAGACATATCAGTATATAAAAGAAGCTGTGATTTGAAATAAAAATTACAAATATAAACTTCCTGGGACAAGTTCAGTAAAAGGTAATTTTTTTCCTTCTAGATTCTCTTCTGAATTGACTTGACACTTATATTTAAGGCTGTGCCTAATCCTATTTCACACAGTGTATGTAAATTTGCAAAATCAAATAAAAATATGAGCAATTATTTATTGATAGCAATCTTTTATTATATTTGTCTAACATTTTACATTTTCCAGGATAACTCATCCTTCCTTAGAGATTTCTGGGTGATGCATTAAGAATTCTGTAATCAGGTATGTACGCACATGCGCACATGCACACACACGCACACACACACACACACACACACACACACACACACACACGGCTCCATCTTGGTTGTATCTAGTATTCTCAGCCACAAATTTAATTCCAATTCTCACTGAAATCATATTTTATGTTATTTCTTTCAATAGTTGCCTCTTACTGGAGATGCTTTTTAGGGGCAAAGAGTCTAGGTAAGAAGAAATTAAGACAAAAGAAAAAATTACTTTTAAGATAAAAGTTGAATAATAGAGACCAAGATTAAAGACATCTTTTTAAAATTATATCATTGCCACTTCCAGAACTTGTATTTTTCTGTCATATAGTATCAGATTCCATGTGGATTCTTAGTAGTTTGGATTAAAATTAATGTTCTTGTTTGAGGGCAGAGCAAGGGGACAGCTTGTCAGGGGGAACCTAGCAGCATTTGAGCAGCAAGAGGAAGAAGAGGAGACTAGAAACTAGGAGTAGCAGCTCAAGGCACCAGCGTAGGAGACAAAGTAAAGTTCCAGGAAAGCAGATACGTAACAAGTTACATTGCACACCTATAATCCTAGCACTCTGGAAGGCTGAGGCAGGAGAATTTAAAGCTTGATACCAGCCTGAAAAATTTAGCAATACAGTAAGACTCCATGTCAAAGTTTAAAAAGTTAAAAATGACATGGGTATGCAGTTCAGTGCAAAGATGTTGAATTCAACACCCAGTACCGAAACACTGAAAACAAAAACAAACATACAGAAAAACAGTGCAGGCAAGTTTGGATGACTGTTGTGCTAAGCACAGTGCTTACGGCACAGAAGAAGTTTGTATAATTTCCCCCATTCTTTCACTGGTTCTTCTGTTCACTCATCTGTTCTTTCACTCCTCCTTGTGAATACACACGTGTGGTAACTACTCTGGATGCTTAGAACAAAATGTGAATGGAACAGGCACTGTGGCCGTCATATATTTACATTTGGGGGAAAGAGGGGCAGGAACAGCAACCAAGATACAAGAAAAATTACAAGACAGTATGGACTAGTAAGATGATTCATGAGAAGAAGCAAATTTAAGAGATAGAAAGATCAGATACTTCTGCTGTGGGAGAGTGGGCAATGCAAGCAGAGAGCAGCACAGGTGGAGAACAGACCCCTAAGATGTTAGCAGCTGTGAAAATGGAGGTGATGACAGTAACAGTGGTACTGAAGGCTTGAAGGGAACAGTGTCCAGGTATCAAGAAAGGAGTGAATTATAAGGAGAAAGGATCAACAGTTTGATGCAGTGGAGATGTCAGGATGAGATGTGGGTGGGACAGAGTTATTGAGATTGTTAGATCCCACAGTTTACGAAGTTGGGGATTCCAAAGGGGTTATAGTAACTTGTCTAGAAGGCAAGAAAATTACAAATTCAGGAGGAAAAGCACAGCAAGAAATCAGTGTGAGAAAGATCTTTTGAAAACATCTAGCAATGAAAGAAGGGGTCTAGAGGGAGTCATGACATGTAAAATTATATAAAGTGGTTTTCATTTTTTTATCCTTCTAGACCAGAGTTTTCTGACAGTGGAAATACTAGCAATTTGAGATGGATAATTCTTTTGCTGTGGGGCTGAGAAGGAAGCTACCCTGGGTATTGTAGGACATTCGGTTCTGATTTCTTTAGAAATCAGTTAACTTGTCCCTGGGTATGAATGAATGTTCCAATGGAAGTGTATGTTTGAAGCAATGGATAAGGAGCCCATAAGAGGGAGGAAGCATAATTCATAGCAGAACAACTCACGAAACCTAAGTCTCGGAAGCAGCTTATATGCCTATCAACAGATGAATGAAAAAAGTGGTGTGAAGTGAAGTGAAGTACGATTCAGCCACAAAAAGATAAATGTGAGCCTTTTGTACAAAATGGTGCATAACAAGTCCACAATGTTTAGTGGAATAAATTAAATATGGAAGTTCCTCTTATGTGAGAAAGACAAAAGATAAGTAATATAATGAGCAGAATGAAAGATAGACAATAGGAAAAGGAGATGACTATGGGTAGGGAAAAAGGATCTGGAGCTGGGAAGAGGGAGGGAGAGGGGAAAGGCAAGTGAGAAGGATCAAGTGGTGACATATAAATGTTCCAGCTCCTCTTGATGAACTTATCTGATATGCATCACAAACATATACTAAAAACAAAACAAAAAAAAAAAAAGGAAGGAGGATTTTAATGTGAAGATCCACAGCCAGGAAATTCAGCTTGATTCCCTGCAAATGAGAGAATACATATATATTTATCATAATTGGAAACCAGATCCCAAACTTTCAATGAAGTGCACTATTATAAAAAAAGAAAGCACTAGTTATCTTTTCTCATATCAGTAGAATTAAGACTAAAGAACAAATAGTTGGAGTTGGAGTGTAGTTCATATGATCTGCAAATTGTCCCTTCATCTGGAAAGTCCTTAATTTGGGATAGAAGACAGATGTTTCCAATGCGACTTGTGTATTTTTATCACTTTCTCATGGGCATGAACTGAGATTATCCCTTCCCATCTCCGGTGATGTCAGCGTCTTGTTTAGATAGGATGAGCCTGTCTAAGTTTAAGCTGGCCATCAGTCATATGGTGCATGGTAAAAATACATGGGCAGCGTTCTCTGCAGAGGATATATCCATGAGCTCTGGGAGAATGGCCATGTTATGGTCAAGGAGATAAGGTTCAGAAGCTGGGAAATGTCCTAGAATAATAGCGTTTCTGGTTTGAGAGGGGTGATCATGATTACCTTCACAATTACCTTCACTGTGTAATTTCTCAAGTTGCCATTTCAACCATGGTGCTTTAAAAGTAAAAGTTGTGTCTTTCATAAGAGGATGGATATGGATATGTTCATTAGCAAGTATTGTGTTGTTTTCTAAATTAAAATCAAATGTTAATCTGCACTTCAACCTTTGACAGATGAAATTGTAGTAACTTTTTATATGTGACATTTGGAAATTCTCCTAACTCAGTGAGCCAAGTATTCCCACGAACAAATGAGGAGAAGCAGCCTCTCAGAATCAGTGTGAAACCCAGCAATAGGGACACAGCTGTTTCACATCCAGAGTTTGTCTTTGGACATTGCCCTCTTGCCCCCAGTGCATTTTACCAGTCTCTGATCTAAAAATACAGTGAATGTTTAAATTTATGGGTTAAAAAACCTCCTAACCCTAAAAGACACATTTTCGAGAATGATGGGATAAGTTTGTCTGAAGAGAGAGGAAGTATTTAGAGCCCATGAGAAGGTATTCATGACAATGTGTTTTTTACTGTAATTGATATTTAAAGTTTAAACATTTATTATATTGTCTGATCAGCCATAGTACCAACTATTTTGTAACAATAAACACACAAAGTGAAAGATGGATGAACTGGCTCCCAGGTGTCAGAGCCAGCCAGTCCTTGTTGAGCAAAGCTGATAGACTTGACTTTGGCCTGCTCACTTCTGGTCTAGTCCAGCACCCCTCATCCCTTCCTGGAGCACCTCCAGTGACACACTGGAAATGACCCCTTATGGTTTAAGACACATGTCTCAAAAATGTGACTTTCTTGGAGATTTAAAATAAGATTTTGAGTTTGGTCATTGACCTCTAAATAAGGAGGTAGTTGTGAGCATTTAATTTAGTAATATTTTTTAAAGCAAGTTAATTTTGTGAATTTACCAGATTCCCAAAGAGGGTGGGCTTTCAAGTAACATATTTCTAATACATGGCTGATTTCCATTATGAGGAACCTTTCTTTGGATGAGTAATTCTGGCCCAATGTGTGTATTTTCTTAGTGCTTATGGTACTTGTTACCATGTGCTATTGATATACATATACATTTTAAATGTATATCTGCTGCTTTAAACATTTTGCTGCTTTGCTTGCTTTCGTTTGGTTCCTATTAAATGACCTATTATAACGTGCTGAGTTTATAAGCACCTGGAGAGTAAGAATGTCTCTGATAAGCTTCACTTTCCCCAAGTGGTAAAGTAACAGTCAAGGCAGAGTCCCTAATCCAGTGTCTCCAGACCAAGGCAGGTGCCTGTGGATGAAGTGATCTCTGACTGAGATGGGCAGTTGGTGGGAGCGGATGAGCCAGCGTTCTCTGTGGCCGCTAGGTGAGCAGGCAGAGGCCGCGCCTGGCCCACTCCCATGGTCACGTGTACCACTCTTCCTCTATACAAAGACAATTTGCTTTTCATGTAGTAATGAAGAACAATGTTTAACAGACAAAGGAGCTTCTAGTTTATTATTGTGCTGTCTTTGACTAGAGCTCGGTGCTGGGAAAAAATGGTAATTCACAGTGTGAATGCTTCTTTTCCAGCCTGTACGGGTTATGGCTGAGCATGTACATTGTATATTGCAGATGGTACAATAGTGAACACTGTGAGAACGAGAAAGGAATGAATTACGGTCTTTTTTTCCCCCCTGCTAGCCAAAAAAACCAAGAATTTCTTTACAATGATTTTGTGTGTGTGTGTGTGTGTGTGTGTGTGTGTGTGTGTGTGTGTGTGTGTGTCTTGTTGTTCCTTAGCAGTATGCACTGCTGGATTCTGATAAACGACTTTAGGTTCAGAGTTTTAAAATTAATGTATAAAATCTACCACGGTGCTTTCAGAACACCTGTGTTTCTCTGCTTTTTTCCCTTAGCAAACTGATACAAGGTACAGGTGATGCCTCATTAACTTATTTCATGCAAATAAAAACATATTGCATGATTTCTTCTCCTTAACTGTATAATCACTGAAATATGATGGTTCTGATTAATGCAACAAACTTTGGGAGGAGAGATTTCAGCATCTTTTATCAGTTCCCCTGTGCTGACGGGATTTATGATCCATGTAAATCTGATTTAAATGACAAAGTAATGAAAATGTGTCTTTTCCTATGAAAAAAACCCAAAAAACTATTTCCTTCCACTTAGTCTCCTCTGTCCTTTCTTCTTAAGGCACTCATGATATGACCTGATGATAAAGAAAGGGGAAAAAGAAGACCAGACATCCACACTGATGGAGAAATTGGAGTTGCAGAGGAAGAGGCCTCCCAAGAAATAGGATTATGTGTTTTCACTTCATATTCAGATATTCTCATCAATGATTTCCAGAAAGTGACATGGATTTGCTTTGGAAACAATGATGGAAAAACAGTAAATGTGTACTGGAATGCTTTTAGAGTTCTAAAATCATACTGGAAAATATCTGAGCACTCCAACACAACTGTAAACAATCGGTGCTGCATTTATGGGGAATGGCAAGTCTGTTTTTAAGTCTTTTGCAATATTATTTTTATGTTTTAATGTATTGAATTAAATCCAGATTTATTCAATTAAGATAATTCACTTCAAGGTTAACTGCCCTTTGCCGTTCATTCAGGCAAGCTATTGTACAGTTATGTAAATTCCATGAACAGAGACACCACTCCAGTGTCTTAATTACAAGCAAAAAGTGTCATTTAAATATGAATTAAGTGAATAGTTGTCTGTGTTTCCTGTTTCTGTATTTTCTTCTTAAAAATCCAAGGGCTACTCAGTGATCTGTACATTGGCCTGAGATTTTTCTTTTTCCTGTAAAACAGAAACACCCTCACTACTCAATATCATAAAAAGAAGCAGGCAAACAGGTAAAAATGCTCTACTTGTCACATTAATCAGAGCATAGAGCAATGTATGATTCTTCTCAGTTAGCAGGATATCTAATCTGTTACTCATTCTCATAGTGTTAATGAAATTTAAAAATTATTCCAGCCTATCGGAGGGAGGATCACTTGATATATGTATCCTTTCTTCAAATTCTCTATACATATAATAAATTCCTAGTTTTAAAAATGTCTTGCTTTAAAACTACTGGTAATGCATCCAAATATCTCATCTTTAGTCCCCAACACTGGGATGTGCTGTGTGTGTGTGTGTGTGTGTGTGTGTGTGTGTGTGTGTGTGTGTGTGTCTTTTTTCTGTCCCTCTGTCTTTGTTGAAAACACACAGTTTAAATTTTGAACTATCACAACTATGGTTGTGTTTAGCAAAAGGGACCCCTGGCCAGATAGTTTGCAGATTTCCAGGAAACTATTCCCCATGCATCTTGGACCTACTGACAAACACGCTTGTGTTTGTCTCTGTGTTTTTGGATGGTTCTTGTTTATGAAAATGACCTAGAGATAGATCTGGCATTAATCACCAAGGAAGAGAAGGATGCACAGTCGGTTAATGAAAACCACGCCTGGGTTCTGGGACTCAGCTTCCAGCTCCCCTCCGGCCCACTCGGCCTCTGCACCAGCCTAGGAAGGCCTCCCCAGCACCCCCCAAGGTGGGTCCTGCGCGCTCCCCCAGGAGAGAGCTCGCTATTCACTCTGGGCTTGCATCGTCCTCTCCAGCATGTTCTCACTGATACATTAAAGGAATTAATTGCTCATAATGATCTCACCATCTGTTAACAGAGGTTCATACCTACAGGCTGGTGGCATGCGGTGGTTCTATTCAGGGATCAATAGGCAATGCCGGGCGGACGCTTTCCCACATTGCGGGCCTTTGCATGCTGAAAGGGGGAGGAGAGCTTGGTGCCGGCCATCTGCTCCTTGTCTTTCTGTGTGAGACCTCGATGCGGTGCAGCACAGCTCTGATCTGACTCCAGTCCGATTGGAATGTGGCTGATCTGAGAGCCTCTCAAAGCTGTGAAAGTGAGTCAAAAGGAGATGCCCATTGTCCGGCACGGCTGAAAGAAATGATCACTTTAAAATTCATAACTCCCAGGTGCCGGCCATCTATTCATGGGAAAACCCTCTGAACTTCTCTTCATTAAAGAGAAGGGAGTCTTGCTAAAAAGAGAGAAAAGGAAGTAGTTTGTGGGAATGTGTAGGGGATTTTCAGGCTAAACAAATGAGGAATTTGGAATTTTTCGCTTGTATTAAAAGCACTGGGTAAGAAAAGGGGAAGCCCTTATCTAAAAAAATGTAAAAAAATAAAGCAGGAGAGGGATGTTTTCCTGGGGGCACTGTAGCAACTAATAACGAACATTTCGGTTTTTCTCCAGGAGAATTCAAAGATCCTCCTGTCTTTTTTTTACTTTTACTACCTGAAACAGGGAACTTTTCTTTGTGATTCTGGTCACCATCCTTCTTCAGTTTCCATTCCTAGTCCCTAAGGGTACAGTTTGCAAGAGGAATTGGAAAAAAATGGGGGCCTGGGAAATTCCTAACTGTGCTGTGAGACCTATGGACACAGGGGAACTGAATCTTGCCCTGTGTTCCTCAGAAGTTTATTTGGAAGGATTACCTGTGTCCACCATGGTAGCCACAAGGCTCAGAATTCTCACCCCGCCTTGAACATCAAGAGAACTATTAGGACATGGTAAAGAAACAAAAGGGAGATCTCTGTTGCCCAAGCAATTTATGATGCTGTGGGATCCCCAGGATGTAAGAATCATAGGCCTGGTTGAAGTTGGACACTGGTCAATGTTGCATCAGAATAACACTGGAATTCAAAGAGGATTTATGGATTAATGTGTTGAGAGCTGAACAAAAGGACAAAGAGAGAGACCTATGTTCTGCCTCTTGAAAATCTTTTATCTTTCAGATGATGACCTGTCAGCCTACAGAGGTCAAGTGACATGCTTGGAGTCACAACAAGCTTGGTCTGGAGCCTGTGACATTTCCTTCACTTACTGGCGGTTTTCTTTCCCATGCTTCTTTCTGTCTCCTATAAGAGTGTGGAGTGTCATGTTATTTTTCTCTACCTTTTCCTAGTTATAGATTGATATTGCCAGCCTAAAGAATTTACGAGTTTCCATCAAAATAAATTTTGAGCTCCAAAAGCAACTGTGGATACCAATATGCATCACTAACACATGCAAAATAGAAAATGGGTCAATGGAAGCACTCATATGCAAAGGAAATTTTGCAACAGAGGACAGGGCCCATGGGTGAAATAGGATGGCAATGTCCATCTCTCTTGGATATCAATAACCATATACAGGGAGAGGGAAGGAGAGTAAGTATATTCAATGCAGAGTCAGAAAATTACTACCTTCACAAGCCCCAGATCAAGAGGAGCAGGTAGGGAGGAGATGGAGGAATCTAGAAATAATCCAAATTTCTGGAAGTGGGAGAAGGTACACCTACTTGAATCCATGTTACTGGTCCTCAGTAAGATGGGAGCACCTGAATCAGAGACTTAGGTGACTTGAGAGCCTTTGTTTTGTGTGACATTCCCTCTGTGTGAACCTGTCTTCAATATACAAGATAGAGCGTAACAACCTGAATTCTTTGGATGAGATTGTGACACATTGACTTCAGAGAAGATTTCGGTAAGGAAAAACGAAATCAAGGCCAATTGTATATTTGAACACTGATCTATTTTGGTTCTTCAGCTGTCCAGTTCTTTGTCCTTAGAGTTTATGGAGTTAGAATTGGTGAAATAGGATTGGAAGACTGGAGGTGGGGGAGGTCCTGAAGCATATAAGTAGCCTGAGAATTGGAATATAGGCTGACAGCAGCCAAAAGGCAGCAGCTAACATTTTTTCAAGGAGCTCAGTGTTAGCTTAGAGCTGGAGCAGAAATTGATAGATTTAGTCCAGAGCAAGTACGAATATATATAGATAAACCAAAAGAAGAAGAAGAAAAAAAAGAATTGAAATTTACTCATAGTCTACCTCCTTGCGATAACCACTTTGTCAAGAATATACAAAACAATAACAAAACTAAAACATAATATGTATGTTATCTTATGTACTATTTAAGTTAAGATATGGAATTGCAAATACTTGGTCATTTTTTACTTGCCAAAACTGTCAATATTCCTATGGTTCAACTTAGAAGGTGTTATTCAATTCTGTGATATCATATGAACCTCTCTTCTTCAATCAAAGAGCATCCAAATGTATTTTTAATGAATGCCTCTATGATTTATGATCTATTTCAAAAAATACTGAAAGTTCTGAGCATCTCAGCTCTTTTCCATATACAAATTTCACAATTGAAATGAACAATTTATGTTGTAGGAATAGATTACATTAGGTGTTCGCTTAACATTTTGGGTTTTTAAAAATATCTTGCAATATTTCCTTCATAAATGGAATCTTGCCAAAGGCCATCTTCACAATAATTAGAATATGAGGAATATAAATATAAATGAGGCCTGAAGAATGAGACAAACTCAAGTATCTGGCTTACTAAACAGTGCCACTAACAGCAAGCAATGTACTTAACAATATTGACAGCAAAGCTCAAAATCCACTAAGCAATAAACCCAAAACACCAGTGAAATGCAATGTGAAATTTAAAGGCCATGCTTTTCTGCAAGGACACAGTGGAGAGGCAGATGGGGGGACCCCAGGGAACTGGTTGTTATGACTTCTAGGTCTCAAGTTTTGACTCCCAGATTCAAACCTGTAGGTGTCACACTCCCAGAGGAGTAAATAAGTGGGAATATATTTGCATCAGCTTCATTTCTAATTAGTTTTCTCATCAAATGGCATCTGAGACCTGATACTGCCTCATCTAATCTCCTCCTTCCTTTCCTTTCCCACAGACAGTTACAAGGATCAGAAATGATCATCTTTCTAAAGATGAGTGCACTTTTCGAGTCCGACAAGAACATTTCCTCTGTTTAATTATTGAGGTTTTGAAAAGAGGATTTCCTTTAAATTTGACAATTGTCACCACTTTACATAGGCTCAATTGTCAGCCACAATTTTACCCCCAGCTTTCCTGTTCACAATTAGTACATAGCAAGGATTTCAAATGCATACAACAAAATCAAATGCACTTTAATATCACTCTAACACCACCACCACCACCACCCCCAATTCTCACAACACAGAGTTTGTAGCATTGAAAGCTGTTCTCTGGGTTTTATTATTTCCACTCCTTCTCTTTTCTTTCTCTAAAAACAGAAAAACTGTGCATGGAAAGTAAAAGTTTACTGAGGGCAAAGGTTCAATGACTATTTTTTCCCTTGAACAAATTAATCTTGTGTAACCTGTGTTATAAAGGCTATTTTTAAAAAGAGGAGGAAATAATCATTGGAGCCTGATTTGGGACTCTTGAGGGTTTGAGTTCACATTTGCGCCAGCCAGAGCTTTTCAATTAGCAGAGCCTTAGAACACAGGGACCCCTGCCTTTGTCAGTGTCCTGCGGAAGAAGAAGAGCAAATAGATTGGAAATGGCCTTATGGCTCAAGCTCCTGGGAAAATGTAACAGGTGTTACAGCTCAGCTGGGTGTGAGATTTATGAAAAAAGCCCACTCAGACTTCGCCCATAGAATTCTGCTTTCTAGCCAGGGCTTCAAGTAGGAAGAAACTAATGACTTCATTACCATCTCAATTCTGGGAAATGCTCGGTCCAGACCTGACTCATTAAAGGAAAGGTATAGCACTCTGGGTGACCTTCCATGATCAAAATGTTATTTAGAGCAATTCTGTTAGTCGGGTCCATAAACCTGAAAGTGAATACCCTTTAGGAATAACAGTCTGGCCCTAAAGATGAGGGAAAAACAAAAACAGAAACAACTAAGTAAGCCTTTATGAAAAAGGAAGGCGAAAGAAGATGAAGAAAAAGAATTTTTTCCCATGATCATTGTCGTGCTGGAGTATTTTCCTCCTTCTAGCACTTCTTCCTTCACACGGTGTTGTGACATGTTAAGTGGCCCTTGTTGCTGTCCCATTTGTAGTGGATTGTAATTGAGGATGAGATGGAAGCCAGGAAAAATGTCAAATTTCCAAGCAGTGGAAGACGAAATGAATCTCTTCAGTACTAATAGCACTTAATAGTACCAGTGGTAGTAGTCCTTAACTGGTATCAATTAACAGTAAAATTTTTTTATTAGATAATTGCCTCTTTTATTAATCTGCAATGGGAAAACATAACACAGGAGAGTATGCAGTCCTATTTATCCTTCCAAGTAATCCTTCACAGCTATTGTATTGTGTTTTATTTCACATTGCTACTTCACCAGAAAGAGAACTTGGCTGGGTGAAAATGCAGTTTCAGTAACCTCCTCCAGTCTATTTATCTCCAAATGGCAGTCCCCTGGGGGGGTCTCCCACCCCCTTATGACTCATTTTTATTATGCTTCCACATGCTCCCCTTTCCAGAACACCTTGGAGAAAAAAAAGAAAAAGTCAAAATATAGATAGTTTGGAAGGCCAGTCTTCAGGGCCTGTGAACTCACGTTAGAAAACCTAGCTGTCTCTCGCTCCCATTCTTAAGAAAATAAACTTCACATTTAAATTTCTGGTCACATTTCTCCCAGGATAGTTTGTGGTTAAACTGAGATTGTCTGTGTTCTGAGGGCACGCTGAGCCTTGAACTAGAGCTAGTCACCAAGAAATCGTTAGGCTGGATTGGTCGGATCTTTTGGGTGTTAGAGCCACTGAGGGTGACAGTGAAGTAATTTGAGTGATGGAAGACAAACCTGGTAAATATGTCAAAGTGACCTCTTGTAGCTTTGGAAACATTGGTTGTCATGTACCAACCTAAGGTCTGCCTATTGTTGGAAGTATTAAATAGGGAGCATGACATGGCTTATTCAGTGACCTAAATAAGTTAATTATGATATCTGAGATATTATTTCAAGATCTTAGGGTTTTAGGTTAAGGATCAGAATTTTCCTGAAAAAAAAAAAGTTCAACAGTGAACTATTCCTGTAGAGCTATGTCAAAGGAAGGCTTATGGATTTGTTGATTGGTGTATCTACATCCTTTTGTTCCTTCCCTTTGATTTTACTTCTTTCCATTTCTCTCACTTAAGGGTGAATATATATGGAGGGAAAGGATATAAAAAGCTTACCTGTCTAAGTTTTACCTCTTGTAGAGTAAATCCACCTGCAGTGTCTTGTGCAACCCATTGCGGCAGTCTCTGGAAGTAGGCAAGGAACTGTAGATTCAAGGGTCTGTCACTGCAGCTGAGGACCCAAATCTTCTGGAGAGGGCTCCATGTTCTTATACCATCCTGAGCTCCTGAGGACAAATGTGTCTATGGTTTGGCTCTAATGTTAAAACTACATCTCAGTACAGCTCCACACAACTACCTAATACATTCTCCATGGTGACAACAGAGAACTACTTATTTTGCAGTAGTGGGATTGGACCAGAGACTCATGCATGATAAATAAATGCTCAATCACTGAACCACATTCTTTTATTTTTTTTTTTTTTTAAGGTTTTTTGAGACAGGGTCTTGCTTTTGTGGTTCAGGCTGGCCCTGAGCTCAGCCTCAAACTCACATCCCAATCCTCCTGCCTCTGCCTCCCGAGTGCTGGGATTACAGGCGTGAGCCACCACGCCTGGCACTGTGGTATGTGGTACTGGTTGCTGCTGGGTGTGGGGACTCCACACCCAGTATTGTTATGTGGTTACCGGGGAATCGAACCCGGGCCCTTGTGCTTGCAAGACAGGCGCCGGAACCACTGAGCTAACTCCCCGGCCCTGAACCACATTCTCAACCCTAGTCGTGGAAACACTTTTAAAAATAGTTCTATTTAGTGCCTCTTCCTTAGGCTCAGAAGCAGGATTTTGAGCTAGAAGATAATTGAGTTATTTTGGGGAGTTCCTGAAGGTTCATGATTCATAAAATATTTACATATCAGATGTAACATATTAACAGTGGTATCTGTGACTTCAGAAGACAAGAAGATAGAGTATTGGATGAAAGAAGGAAAATCCTGAATATGCCCTACTACAAAATGCATTCTGTGAATTATCACTACAGGTCTATTTTCCTTATTTCTGGCTGTGGAAATGAAAATGTCCTGGGTGCTCACTGAATGATTGAGAGCACTGGAAATAAAATCCAGCATCTTCGCTGAGTTAGCAGGAAATAGCCACAGCATTCATTACCCTTGCTTGGGTTGCTGAATCCCATGGGAAAATGAAAACTGTAAGAGTTTGGACAACTTTTGAAATTACTGAGACAATTATGGACCAATAGATACACTACACATGAATCTTGGCTGTACTCCCAACACCCAGCAGAAGAAAACAAAAGAAATGGCTCAAACTGAGTTAGAAATGTGTTTGTTACCCATGCCTGAAGTACCCTTACTGTGAGGAAGACAGAGATGCTAGGAAAGGACCTGGATCGTCATCAACCCACAGAAACCCCAGTTTGTGCAAGTACCTGTATACACTGACACCTTCCCAAGAGCTAAGGGAGCCAGGGGAGAAATTACAGTAAGATGTGCTCAAGAGTCTACTGTGGACAGCTTTGCTTCGCTTGCATCACCTTCCCCCAGCTCTGAGTAGCACAGGGCAGAGAGTTACTGTCTGCATTGGGGAGAAGAGTAAATTGAGCATATGAATTAACATTAGTAAATAATACTAGATCCACTATAATAAAACCCAGCACTGGGCAGACTTTTCTAGCCCCTAACTTGGGGCTGGCACCCACATACTAAAACTCTAGACCTATTCCAGTCCCAGATAAGAGCCATAACCCTTGTGCTATGGTTTGAACAAGGAATGTCTCCCAAAACCTCATGTACTCAGAGGCAGGGCCTGTGGAAGGTAATGGAATTGTAGGAGTCATGCAGTCTACTTGCTATTACAAGATGTGGCCTAATAGAGGCTAGTCATTAGAAGGATGTATCTCTACCCACTCCCTTCTCTCTTCTTTTTCTACCTCCTGGCCACCATGATATGAGCTAGTAGTTTTCCTCTGCTCAGACCCTTCCACTATGCCCTGTCTGTATTATCCGGCTGAACATGGACTGAAACTTCTGAAAATAAAAATAAAAGTCTGCTTTAAATTGTAGGTATTGGGTATTTTGTCCTAGCAACAAGGAAAGATTTGTGCTCTGGCCTGAGTCATTGCCAGACAAGTACAGTAGTAGCCTGTGCAAAAGACATTCTTTTCAACAAATTGTGTCAAAGGATGTCCACATGTAGAAAAATAGAACTAGATTCTAATTTCTCACCATATATAAAAGTCAACTCAAAATGGGTTAAAATGTTCAATATAAGACCCCAAACTGACACTACTAGACGAAACCATATGGGAAGTGCTCTGTGACATTGATCTGGGGAGTGATTTATTTTTTGGCTATGTTCACAATAACACAGACAATTAAAGCAAAAACATCAACAAACGAGACTCCATCAAACTGAGGAGCTTCCATACAGCAAAGGAAGCAATCAGGTCACAGAGTGGGAGAAAATATTTGTAAATTATTCTTTGATCTGTTGAATTATTACTCTGATACAATTGTGACCTTTATATCCTTTGATAAGGGATCAATTGGCAGGGATTAGTTGGCAGGACATACATGAAGAACTCAAAAAACTAAAAGCAAAAAACAAAAAACAAAACAAAAACAATAAAAGCCCAGCTCTATTTTTTAAAAAAAGCAACTGTCTCAATAGATGTCTCAAAGGAAGACACACAAATGGACCACAGTACATAAAAACTGCTCAACTCACTGATCAGGAAAATGCAAATGAAAACCACAACAAACTATCACCTCAATTTTGTTAGAATGGTTATTATCAAGAAGACAAAAGATAATCAGTGTTGGCGTGGGTATGGAAAAAGGAGTAACAGCACTGGTGGCAGTACAAATTAGTATAGCCACTATGATAGGAATGTGAATTTAGACAGACATTATGGAAAATAGTATGGGAATTCCTCAAAATATTAAAAATAGAAAAAAATGTGTCCCAGCAAATTGCACTACTGATATCTAAAAATAGTGAGATCAGGGTGTTGAAATGATGTCTGTACTCTCAGGTTCATAGCAGCACTATTCACATAGTCAAGATACAGAATCAATCTCAATGTCCATTAATTGGTGACTGGTAAATAGATATATACTACATACATGATGTAATGCTACTTAGCAATAAAAGAAGGAAACCCTGTAATTCACAGAAACATGAAGGACATATGATGTGCAATACACCAAGCAGAAAGACAAATACCACATGATCTCATTCATATATAGAATAAAAAATATTAATCTTGTAGAAGTAAAGAACAAGATGATGGTTGGTATAGGCTGCAGAACTTAGCAAGGGAAGAAAAAATGGAAAAATGTTGGTCAAAGGATATAAAGATCACAGTTGTATCAGAGGAATAATTCAACAGATCAGTTATATGATTTGGTCACTATGGTAAGTAATGATACACTATGTTATGAAATACAGAGAGTGGATCTCTTCTCAACAAAACTAACAACAATGTGAAGCAAACATTTGTTAATTAGCCAGAGTTAGCCATTCCACCATGTACGTAGAGTTCTAGGCATCACAATGCATGTGTCAAATACATACAATTTTTTTCCTGTCAATTAAAAGATGAGGTAATACTGATCTATAACAAGGTTAAAAAATTAGAGACCTAAGGGCCCTATTGGTATCAGCTAAGCAACAATAATTACTTTTTAAAAATATTTGTAAACATATACAAATTAGAGATGAATAAGATACTCCTTTGCTTTGCAAAAAGTTAATGGAAATTTGTAAGGCATTAAAAGTTGAGAATATTCTGGTACAAACTCTCAATGCTGAATGAGATGGAGATGTGTATTTATAATGTACCAATAAAGATTTGAATTTTTAAAAAAAGTTGCACAGCAGTGTGCTAACATGAAGGATTTTTTTTTCACTGTGCATCAGGCTCACATTCAGATTAGACTTTGTAGGTCAGTGTGTGGAAGCTCGACTTCTCCTGGGGCGAAGAAATGAAGCACGGAGATGTGAGACCTAAGTACCATTCTTTTTCTTATGTATTTTGGAGCGGCCAGAAGACCTTTGGGGTTCTCTGTAAGAAACTGGGCCAGAGTCAAGAGGAAACTGTCCTTAGGTAAGAATCATTTGACCATTTCACAAAACTGGAAACAAGGTCAATTTGAGCTTCTTGACATTTTTTACTTTGAGTAAAGATGTGCTATTAAGTAGCCAAAAATGATGCTGCTATCCTAATGTCAGAAGTGTATTTTAACTTCTACAAGTAGGTTAGGACATTTTGTAGTGATATTACTTCATCTTCAGTTGGTAGGATAAATTTTACTTGGTTTTTATCTTAGAAGTTGGCAGGACTAGGAAGTGTGCTATGCTACTATGACATATTTCTAGGGTGGAATTTTGTAGCATAATCTAATAAGAGTACTTGGTGTCCATGTTCTTCATGCTTATTTTGTCTCCACTTGACAATATAAATGGTAAAACAACAAATTCAAAATCCAGTTTTATTCCAATGTCCACTTAATGTTATTGACATAACTTTCTATAGTTGGTATCAGCTAAAATAATGAAGTACAGAAATAGGATTGCTTTGTAGTTATATAATGTT
>PVIR01020485.1:0-30530 GCA_004026965.1 Petromus typicus | reverse complement strand
AGCTGGAATATGCTACACTGCAAAGTCTTTTTTATCTACCTTTACAAAGTCCAGCTCTTAGCCTAATACTTGGTAGAGAGTGGGCTTTCAGTACCTAGTACTGACTGACTGAATGATATTGCAATTCCAAACAATGAGCTGAAACTTGAAATAGGTTTTAGGAGTCTCAGATATATGTAGGAGTTGTGCAAATGCTTCATTTGCATATAAATATTTTGGTTGTCTGCATCTAGAAAAACTGAAATTTGGTAATTCATTTGAAAGGAAAATTAATAGAAATACAATCTTTTTGAAAATTGAAAAATAACAATTGTATGTATTGTGGGGTACAGTGTGATAATTCAATACGTGTGTATAATAGATAATATCCTCTCAAAACATTGTTTCTTTGAGTAAAACTCTGTTTAATTGCTCCTTCTAGATTTATTAGAAAACATGAGGGGTCTCTCTCTCATATCTGTGAGAACTTGTATATGCAAATATACATAGCATATCCACAGAGCAGCATTTTCTGTTTGTTTTTCTCTCTTCTTCCCTCCTTTCCTCTCTTTCTTCTTCCTTCCCTCTCTCCCTCTCCTCCCTTCTTCCATCCCCCCCTCTGTTTTTCTCTTTCTTTCAAATTTTTTCCTTTTTTTCTGAGACAAGGTCTCCCTATGTAGCTCAGGCTAGCCTTAAACTCACAATGACCCTTCTACCTCTGCTGGGGCAGAGGGAAGTATTCCAGCTGTGTTCTCCCTGTTTCCTAAGAGAAAGCCTATCTTTGCATTAAACCAGGGATCAAGGTCAAAGGAAGCTTCACTATTTTTTTTTGTCCTAGACCATTTATTTTATTCTATTTTATTTTTTAAATTCAAATTTTTATTGGTATACACATCATGATCACATTCAGCACTGAGAATTTGTACCAGTATGTGACATGACTTAATTCTGATTTTTTCCCATTTCCCCGTTCCCCATGCACCCCCCGGCCCCTATATGTATAAGCCTTGTTTAACTGGGATTACTGGCATATGCCACTATATCTGGCAAATAGCAGTATTTTCTTTAGTCATTTTGTGACACTAGGCAGAATTTTAATAAAAGTGAGTATTTTGGACTTTGAAAAACAAAGGGTGAAAATTTTACATTGTCTATTCATGAGCATTTATTAGAAGATATTCTTATTTTGTTTTTTATTTTAAATTATCTTTATTGGTACATTATAAATACACATCATAATCACATTCAACATTAAGAGTTTGTACCAGAATATGACATGACTTGATTCTCATTTTTCCCCTTTCCCCCTGCCCTGCATCCCCTCACCCCCTATATACACAATCCTTGTTTTCTCTTTTCTTTATGTTTACCACATTCGTTTTCCCCTTGTTATTTACCCTTACACTCTTTCCTTTTAAATATTTTCTGCTTCACAATATCAACTATACATACTACAACTCATTTACAACTTCATTTTCTCATACCAGGGAAAAGATATGACATTTATACATCTGTGACCTGTTTACTTTGCTTATGAGGATGTCCTCAAGGTACATCCATTTGAGTATGAATGACTCAATCTTATCATTTTTAATGACAGAATAATACTCCATTCTATAAAAGAACCACATCTTTATCCAGTCTCCAGTTGATTGACATTTTGGTTGTATCCAAGATTTAGCAATCACAAACTGAGCTGCTATAAACAGGGTGCACATATGTCACTGTGAAATGACTCTTTTAATTCCTTTGTGTATATATCTAGCAGAGTGATGGCCTGGTCAAATGGAACCTCCAATCCTACTTTTCTGAGGAATCTCCATAGGGGTTGTACAAGTCTACATTCCTACCAGCAGTGGAGAAGGATTCCCTTTTCTCTGCAGCCTTGCCAACATTTGTTGCTGGATAATTCTGAAACAGAAGCCATTCTTTGTGGAGTGAGATGAAATCTCAGTGTTGTTTTCATCTGCATCTCTCAAATGACTAATGATGTTGAACATTTCTTCATATACGTTTTAGCTGCTCTTACTTCTTCCTCTGAAAAGTATCTATTCATTTCAGAGGCCCATTTTTGAATTGAATCTTTAAATTTGGGTGGGCTAATTTTTGAAGCTCTTTATATAGTCTAGACTTTATTAAGTTATAAGATTTCTGAAATTACTCAATTTTTAGTGTTTTTTAAAAAAATCCATTAGTGGTTGTTTATCTGTTTTCATCATGGCTACTTTCCTTCAAAAACTGAAAAAAGGAACTTTCACATTCATTGTCAAGTGCTAGCATTATATGTTCAGTTGAAAGTATATTTCTATAGGTACATGCTTAAAATGTGGCCTCCAAACATGTGGTCAGACATTGTTTATGTGTCTACACAGAAGACAGTGGCTGATTAGAAAATAACAGAGCACTTGAGCTTATAGTCTTTACTGTTTTTACTGACTGGCTTTGGACTAATCATTTTACCCTGTGTTTATTGGAGTTGTTTCTCTATTAATTTTATAAAGCATTTATTCATTTGATGACCTACCTTAGAGAATCACTTTAAATCGAGGAAAATAAAAAGAATAATCAATATAATTGTTAGTAATAATTTTTCCAGAACAATGATTTTATTCCCGTCCTTGGGGAGTGACATCATACTTTTGTTATCAGTCAGAATTATGGAGTTTGACATGAACTATAGTCATCAGAGTTATTTTTCATCTCTATCAGTTCTGTGAAGCATTGACTGCTTTGATGATCTAGCTAATGTTTGAGGAGAATTTGAACCTGGGGAAATAAAAAATTAACAAATAAAATTAATGATAATAGTATTGCCAGGCAAGTGACTTCTTTCTCATATTGAACAAGATTAGGAGGGCTTTGGTAATGGCGTGTTTACTGAATGTTCCACAGTTGTGGAGGGAATCAATTGCCTATGCATAATAACTTATGTAATGTTCTGCTAGAGAAGCAATTCAAATTGGGTTTCAAGAAAATTCTCATTTCTTTGTACTATATGAAAGTTGTTCGCACTTCAATAATTAACATTTCAAAGTCCTGTGTAGCAAACAGCAAACACAGAGGAGCTTATACTGTCTGTTGGAAATGCAATTTAAATGGATTCCTTCCCCAGGTAAAGTTTGTTTCTTATCAGGAAAACCTTGGAGGTCTAAGGAGAAAGCATTCAGGAAGTTAAAAAAAATCCATCCTCTCCCAGTCACCTATTAATTTATAGGTATCTTGAAATCATAAAGTAGTTAATATGCATACACATTTTTTGATGGGAAGATATGCTTTGAAATTTCTCCTATTTGGAGAGATGTCTATCTTCCCAAATCTTTGATTTTACTTGCTTTGTGATGTATAGGACCCTGCAGAGGAACTTCCCAGAAAACATTGCATAAGATGGCTACCTGCCTTCTCCAGGGCCCCATGTCATTCAAAAGAGACCTCGTTCTGTGTGGATCTTCTGTCCCCACCCCTCACTGGAGCAATACATCTTCCAGTCTCAGGTCCCTTGGTTCTTTCTTGTATAGTGTTTTAGTTTGACTTTTCTAGAAAGTAGAGCCTGAGGCAGAGGGTTTACATGTTACTATTGTAACTTCTAAGGAGTGAAGGACGAGGGAGTTGCCACTGGGGGAAGAGTCAGTGTCAGGAGTTCTATGGAGCTGGCTGGTTTCTAAGAGCAAATGATGGCTTGAGTATGTGGGCCATCCCCCTATCAGTCACTCAATAGCGTCTCAAGACTCCCTGAGCTCTCAGGAAGGACGCTGCTCGAACCCCATCAGATTCTCTTTGCGGCGCCTGTGCACCCATTTGTAGCTGCTCTGTTGGTTGCTGGGAGTATTCTTCATTTCCTTCTCTGGAGAATTTCCAGAAAGTCACTGTGGCACCAGGTTAAGTCCCCAGTCTCAGGGGCATCTCCATGCCTGTGACTGGCTGGCAGATGTTTCAGAGGTCTGATCTTTTGCCTTAATTCATAACCCATGGGATCAGACTAGAGTTTGTCAACTGCTGAGGTCAAATCTTTGATTGGTTTCTTCTCCCGCCTCACTCTGCTTCTATATTCCCTTTCTCTTGAGAATACTTCTTCAGTTATTCACTTGAAAATACATTGCTCTCTTGCACTTTGGATCTCTGACTTCAAAAGGGAATAATTTATCCAGTGGCTCCTGTCTCACTTGATCTTGCATAAATATCAAAGGGAAGAGAGGAAAGAGAGGGATTTAATTTAGGCATGAAGTGACACGCTGTCAGGCTGCACCAGCATGAAGTCAGTATGAGCCTGTGTGGTGCTGTATTGCTGTGGAAACAGCTGAAAGAAAAAGACACGAAAAGCCAAAGCCATCTGAAGTGACACATGAGAGGAATCTGTGACAATCTACATTCAGTGACATCCCCTCAATTCTTTCATTATATCTGCTCCTCCTCCCACCCCCTTCATAATATGGGTCCTCTACTACTGTAGCCACATGAAAATCCCATTTCTTCTGCATTGGAGAGATAGAAAGGATGGAGAAGATCCTTTCATAGTTATGGCCAGGTGCAGTCTCTTAAAGTGTTGAGGCAAGAAGAATAAAACAGTTGCTCAGAGACAAAAGTCCCAGTTGCTTAGCTGGTCCTTATACTTTATTGAATAGACATCACTTATCTTTTCCACCAAGTGCTCTTGATCTCCCACATTCTTTACCCAGACTTCAGCTGCTCTGAGTTGCCTGTCTGGTGGGATAATCCAGATTTCTTCTCCATGTGGTCCCTGTCTTCATTATCTTAACTGCAGTGTGGTTGTTGTGATTGATTATTTTGTTAACTGCTGGGTGTAGAAGCATGAACCATGTCTGCATTTTAGATATATTTCATCCTGTTCCCTTAGATAGAAGCACCGCCAACTCACGTGGAATCAAGTTCCATCATCTTTGTCCACACAAGTACTTCTTTATTTTCTTCATAGTTTCCTGACATGTGGAACTCCTCCCCAATTGGTGAACAGGACCTCTACTTATGTTAGAAACTAAAACTGTCACTTCTCAGCCTTTTGGCTAAGATTAAGTGTAAGACTAAAACTGGAGGGAAGGCGAGAGCTTGTTTGTTAAGCAGGTCACTGAAAGAGAGTTTAAGCAGCCAGTTCTATCTTCAGTGTTGGGTCGCTGGCCTTTGCATTTTGAATTACAACCCAATCCTTCAGGGTGTGTCCCTAAGAGATGATTCTCTTAGGTCAGTTATTTCTGGGCTATGGAGTCTATAGGAAAGCCAGTGGCTTCTGTTGCCCTCTGTCATCTGCCATCACTTTAGCCTTATATTAAGTCCTCCATCAGAGATAGGAAACTATTTCCAGGGTTTCTAGGTTCTTCCTACTATGGTGCTTTACTTGACAAGTCAGAGCATTCCTGTTCCATTACAAAACACAGGACATAGAGAGATAACCACAACCTGAGTCCAAATGCCTACTGAATCATTTAGCAGATACATTTGCAAAAACCTTCACTTAACATATTTATAAACCCATATGTCTTAACAGAAGACTGTGATGGTATTTTAGATTTTCAGATATTACTCATATCACAAACCTAAATATCCTACAGTAGTGTGATTACTCCATTTTCCAGAGTGTATAATTATCCTGAAAAATGGTAGCTTGGCCCTTTTGGGAAGAATAAAGGTGATCCTTATAGTATGCTTGCACAGTAGCTATAGTACCCTTCTCCAAGGGGACCTGGCCTCCATAATAATAAGAGGCCTCAAAGAACTGTTTAAGATACAGGGATCACATAGGAGACTATTTTTCTATTTTGGTGGCCACTTCTCAGTTCCTTTTATATTGTGCACATCAAAATACAACATAGTCCTGTTTTCTTTTTTTAAGAACACCAGTATATATGGACCATTGCCACCAGTAGTGCCTAAAATATAACTGGTACAGCTACTATCTTGCTTAAAAACATTTCTAGGTTCACTTTGGGTGACTGTGGTACATTAAACTGAGCAAGAATAGAGGAGGGGAGGGAGATTGAAGAGAAAATGTTGTATCTAGCTTTGTTTGTCTCATATTTTGATGGATGCTGGTGAAGATACTGCGACTGGGATTAGTGGAGGAATCTGGCCTTGAAATAAAGATGTGAGAGCCTGTGGATATAAAAATACTTCAAGTGGTGGAAAGGAAGGCAGTTACTCAGACAAGGTTTGACTCTAAGTAAAGAAGAGTTTAAAAGAAAAAAAAACACTCAGAAATAACTCCCATTGCATCCTGAATCATTTCATCACTTCATAAAATTAGCTTTTAATTGCAAATCTGTTTTCCCTTAAGAACAGCATTTCCCCAGGAAGACCCTCAAGCTTGTACTCTTTGTCACCCTGAGCCCTCATATCAAAATTTCCAGAATATTCTCTGAGAGCTCTGATAGGTCTGGCTGGTACAGAACTCTAGTATGGAGTTCCCACCAAAGATCTCCCTTCTCCATCAAATAATACCCACATCTTGCCACAACCCCTTTATGTCACCATTCTGTCATACTTGAATCCACCAGTTAGAAAATTACATGGTGCTCTCCCACTCCTGACCACTAATTAGTCCCTGCCCTCAGACTGTGTATAATGCCTGCCTGCTTTGTCCCCTGGCAGCTCCTCCATCTTTAGAGTAGCCCGGCAGGTGCCCCCTCTCTAAAGCCTGCTACCAGACAACCAAGTCTCAGTCCATTTTATTTTCAAGTTCCATTGTTGTTTTCTTCTTTTGATGAAATGTCTTCCAGAACTCTGTTGTGGTTACACTGTGGCCTTCATTCGTCGAAGGCTGTTCTTTACCATCTCACTTCTGCCTGTGTTCACATGAGTGAGTCGTGCTGCAGCACAGCCTCGGTGTAGATTATTACTGTTCACCTGTGCTGGAGCCCTGCTGTCTGGTCATCCTCCTCATCCTTGTCCTATGGAGCTGAGGCATAGACATCTTTCTTGATTTGGCTAAGAAAGTATGAGAGGAAGTGAGGAGTATCACTTCCAAGCAGAAACATTAATACTCCAGTCATCCTTTCTATATTGGCTTTTGCCTCTTCTGTTAAGATTGGTAACGTTCCAGACAGAGGCCATTTGGTCACCATGGGGCACAGTGTCATGGAGGCCTGGATAGAGCTTTCCCTAATCTGAGATAAGCATGTAATATAAATAAGAAATAAACCATTCTTGTTCTCAATTTGGATTTGGGATCATCTCTTATCACAGTTTGCCTTGACTAATTCTTTCTCCAAATTTCCAGATGATTTCAGTGCTAGTTATTTACTCTGAAAACCACAGACATCTTTATCAATTTCTAGAATAATTTTAGCTCTCAAATTTAAATATTGATATATGAAACTGGGATCATTAGCCATTTTTTTCTTTTGGCTTTTGCATTTTTTTACCTCATGTACCTGATCTTCACCTTGTTTAAAATACCTCTTCTGGACCACTGTAGGTACTCTCACCTGGTTTCTCCATCACTCCTAGGATTTGGCCACATATCTGAAGGCATAACCTGCCAGCAAGTCACCTCATGCACTGATCTGAATGCCTCTTACTCTCTGCTCTACCACTTGTGTGACACTGTAGCCTGGGATACTGTAGGCTGTGTCCCACCCACTCGCACTCCACACAGAAAATGTGGAGTTAATGCCCTTGTGATCATAAGGCATATGAAATGTGTGCAAAATGCTTTACCCTCTTGTACAAGTGAAAAGCGGTAATTTCCATTGCAGGCGTCTGGGCGGCACTTCTCCTAGATGTTGGGAACCACAATGGTGCCTGGCTTTAGAGGATCCTATAAATGTTTGTTGGGTGAATAATGGAAGATTCTCTACTTAGAAATTTCAATTTTCATCTGCTTATAGATACCTTTAAAATTAAATATACACTTCTTTAAAATTTAAAACATTCACAATCTATTTAAGCGGATAGTTCAATGAAACCTGAAAAACCTTATATCAATAAATATTCCCTCATAATGCCATTAAATATAACGAAGTTTTAGTCTTTCCGAAACCCCACTCAGTTTTACGAAAATTGAATCTTTTGCTTCATTGGATTTTGAAACTGGTGTCTAAAGTATTTCACATGATTTGAGTATATATACAGTAGTTTGAATTGAGACAGTATTGCATTTTTGAGATTTAAAAAAATTTATTATATTGGTACATTTTGTACATTCATTATGATCACACTCAACATTGAGAGTTTGTACCTGTACGTAACACATTTTGATTCTCATTTTTCCCCTCTCCCCTGCCCTCCATACAACCTCAACCCCTTATATATGTAAACTTTGTTTCCCTTTTTTAACCATCCATTTTTTCTTTCCATTCCTTACTTTCCCCTACCCACCCTTTTCCCTTTCCTTTTGAACATTTTCTTCTTATTTCACAATACCTATCATATATTTTGAAATGTACACCTTGAGTTTATCATACTAGAGAAAAGGGATGGTATTTGGACATCTGTGTCCTATTTATTTAACATGAGTATGTCCTTAAATTACATCCATCTGAGTATAAATGACTCAAATTTATCATTTTATTTAAAAAAACTCCCACATCTTCTTTATCCAGTCTCCTATTGATAGGCATTTGGGCTGTTTCCAAGATTTAGCTATTATAAACTGAGCTGCTATGAACATTGGTAAACATATGCTGCTGTGGTATGATTCTTTTCTTTCATATATATGTCTACCAGGGAAATAGGAGGGTCAAATGGGAGCTTTAGTCTCCTCTAATTCCTTTTTTTTTAAAATTATCTTTATTGGTACATTAAATATACACATCATGCTTGCACTCCATAATGGGGATTTGTACCAGTATAAGACACAACTTAATTCTCATTTTTTCCCATAGCCCCACCCACCCTACCACCCCCCCCATATATATAAAATTTGATACTCCACAGTGGTTGCCTTAGTTTACATTCCCACCAGCAGTGGAGTAGGGTTCCTTCCTTCCCACAGCCCCATCAGCATTTGTTGTTGGTTGATTTCGTGACAGCAGCCATTTTTTGAGGAGATGGAATCTCAGTGTTGTTTTCATCTACATCTCTGGAGTGGCCACTGATATCGAACTGTAGACAGTATTGTATTCTTGTGATTTTTAAAGAGAGATGTTACTTTGGAGTGTTATAATAATGGTGGAAAATAAGGCTACATTGGTTAAAGTCTTAACTGACAAATTCTTGCTAGATTTTGATTTGATTTGATTTTGTACACTGAAAATGAGTAACAGAGAAGTTTGAAAACAAGTATAGTAATTGTGTTTTTAACAGATCCCACATTAACTGTCAATAAAGCAGTAGTACAGTAGCAGAGTGAATTGAAAGCTTTTCTCTGAGAATACTGATGACTCATCCTTTATTGCTAGACTTAAGATGGTGAACACTTGTTTTGAAAAATGTGATTTTTTCCCCCTATTGCTATATTTAATTAAATGCAAAAGTCTTAGAGTGGAGCAACCTTTAAGACTGCAAATTTAAACTCATAAAAGTCAGATAATGGAAAAGTGAAGGTTGTGATAGCAATGTTAACTCATCCATCGCGTAAAGGTTGCATTTTGCATGACTAATTATATGATTTGAGCAAAAGCAATGCCAGTGAGATATTTTTCCTCCTCCCCCCACCCCAATCCTGTAACTATTTTAAACTAGCCTTTCTATATGCACCATTTAGTAAGAGCCAAAAATACTTTTAGCATAATTTCGTGTTAACATTTCTCTCTGAGAACTTGTATTAGCTTTGAGACTAAGCCCTTGTGGCCTGGATGGCATTCTGACAGCTGCTTTCTTTCTAATACATTTTTTTTTCTGAGAAATATTTTAGACCTTAATACGTGCAAGACTAAGATAATAAAACAATTGGGAAATTTCTTCATTAAACTTTATTGGGAAGTTTTCCAAAAGACCACAACTTAATGATCTTTCGGGAACTTTAGTAATAAGCTCCCCAAAATGGAGCATCAACAAGGAATTGTGGTGCAATAGGAACGTGGGTTTTGGAGCCAGACAATGTTGGTTTGAATTCTATCATGTCATTTGAAATAATTTACCTAGTACTCTTGATTCTGTGGACTCAAATGTAAAACAGGAGATCAACTATCTTGAAAATGTCTGTGAACAAAGCTTATGTATATAGGGGGTGGGAGGTTCTAGGGTGGGTAGGAGAATGTGAAAAAATTAGAATTAAGTCATGCCATATACTGGTACAAACTCTCAATGTTGAATGCAATGATGAGGTATATATATAAAATGTAACAATAAAGATTTGAATTTCAAAAAAAAAAGAAAGAAAATGTCTGTGAAGATTAGGATAGAGCATTATTATTACACTGTTACTTTCATAGGAAATAGAGCTATGACGGTGTGCCACCAACATTTGAAATTTTTTTCTCTTGCCACCCATGTGCAATTTACAGCCCAGTTAGTCTGACACATTTGCCAATGGGTCAATTGGCTGTGTACCCTCTCTTCCTGACTTCCACAGCCTTCTGATCTATTTTCAACACTGCTGGCACAGTGATCTTTGTGATGCACATGTGTGATCAGTTCGTTCCTTGCCTAACAGGATTTAAATATGACAGTTTTGCATTTTTCCCATAGTTTTGCTTAGCTTCCCCGATTCTTCCACTTGTCCATGTCTTTACACATGCTGTTCCTTGGCATGGGGTGCCTTTACCCATCTCACCCACATGTTACATGTTCTTGTTTGTCCTTAACAACTTGCTCTAAGTGTGAATTCTTTGGAGAAGCTTTTTATAATTGTCTCAGTCCAAATTAGGAAACATTCCTAGTGTTGGGAGAAATTTGGTTCTGTTTTCATTCTGTCTTATGTTTATTATCTGCATAGCAATCATCTGTCTGTGTATAACTGTAGATGTCCTTGAGGCTGGTGTCAGCATCTAACTCATCTTAGCATTTCTAGGCTGCCAACATACCTGATAAGTTAGTAAATGCTCAATAATTGTTCAAGAATAATTAGGATTTCTGAGTAAACATTTGTGAATCTCTTGGTCTTTAGAAACATGCTGAGTGTATTTTAATATCCATTCTAAACAAAACCTCCCTACCAAAATATAATATATTGGGTGGAAACAGGAGTGAAAAAAAAGTAATGGTATATATGGGTGGAGTTATTTCTGCCATAATACAACTCATTGGAAAACTCATAAATTACAACAGTGTACTTAGAATCTTTTTTATGACTCACCAGAAGCTGAAAATGAATAATTTTTTCCAGGTTCTCTGTTAAGGATGGAGCAGGTTGTAGTAACCGTGGTTTCCTGATGATATCACATGGGGAACTATTGAGTGTTCTTCAGTTTTTAAAGCCCACATCTCTGCATGCATAATGGCAGCTATTTTCTCTATCTAGCTGAGAAGCAAAGCCAGCCAGATATGTTACTAGTCACCATAGTCATAGGTGTAGACACAGGTAATGGATGAGCTTGTTGAATAGTCTCTGTGTTAAGTCATTTCTCACTTAGATAAGGATTCCCTACCTTCAGGTTATAATGTAAATGCCATGAGCAAAGTTTATTTTAGGTTCATGTGTGACTCAAGAAATTTACTAATTTAATTTTTTGTTTGGGGAAGGAGTTATAAGTGGGATAATGAAGTTGGGAGAAGTCAGTCAGACCACTGTCAATTTTCAGAACAATTTAGGTGTTTTAAATTAATGCACAATAATTTTCTTCATTCTTTAGGTGAGGACCATTCAGGTAAGGGACACCCTATTAATGGGCCAGGCCTTTAGGGCTAAAAATTTAAAGTTGGATTAAGCACAGAACCGAACTTTAAGAAGGTTGGTTGGTGGAGGATCAAGGTTACTAATTTGGGATGGCTGTTTGCAGTCTTTAAGCAAATAGGAAACCTTTCTTTCAAATTCACACATGAGCCTATTATATATTGATGAATTTAAGGGTTTATCTCTCTATAGATACTGAATTAAATTATTTGTACCTTCATAGTGCTTCTTTTATTAAAAAAAGTGGGGTGAGTCATATTGATACAGGGGAGCAAGGAGAACTCTCAACCTGCTAGATCTGAAACATGAGTAGAGTTGAAGAATGAATGTTAGGAATCATTGTAGTCTGAGAGTGGGGATAGTTTATTGAGAAAGAAAGTTTCTACCTGAGAGGGACAGAAGGGGACCCAAAAGTAGATGACACACTCACCTCACTTCCCAGGGGGTTTCTATGGAGCAAAGCCATGAGGTGAAGTGGGTTCAAAGTGGGATAGAACAATAGTCAACCAATAAGATTACTCAGGTAATACTGTTTAAATGGAGACCCAATGGGAAAGCAAATCATGTAACAAAGTACAAGGATATCTTGTCAGGGATCTTTATGGGGAAGGATAGGCCAAGACCATGACACCTTCACTTTTCCAGGTGATTGACCCTTATTTAGAGTATCAGTCACTGTTATTTATCCTACATGGATGATGTAGCTTCTTTTGCAGTGCTGAGTGCCTTGTTTATCCTCCACTGTTGACTCCTTGTCTTTTCAATCCTTTCTACTCACAGGCTAGCCCTCTCTTGCCTACAACATATCTAAGCAGCATATAATATTTTATAAAGTCAGAATGAACTTTTGCTTTGTAACATATGAAGGTTAATTCAAGATAAGTGGTTTTAATTTTTAAGAAAATATATTATTAACTTTTAGAAGGAATTTAATATCAAAAGAAAAGCTGAGGGTGTTCATAAAAAATAGTATGTTTATTTTATCCAAGGTGAAAAGAGGCCTTAGCATTTTTCTAATTATTTTTGTAATAAATCTAAAACAATTTGTGATCTGTAATTTTGTGGATTGGTTATAATTAGTTTGAAGTTTGAATGTATAAGATTTTGTGATAGGATTCTGCTTTTAAAAACCACTATTGTTTCTTTAGAAAGCTGCCTGGTGTAAACACATTAAGCTCTCAGCAGGGTGTGTGGTGAAAATGTCCAGAAGTTTTATGCTAAATTGGAGCACAAGCTGGCTGTGGGTGAGGAGGACAGTTGGTTCCGAACTACGAGGGTCCAGAGTGGTTGGCCAAGAAATCCCTGGAGACTGAATGCCAAGAGATTGCAAGCAAAATTTGGAAAATAATTGCTTCTTTAGAATTACTCTTTTCCCCTATTTCATGCAATTATATATGTGTATAACTTTAATCATATGTATTTCTAGGAGACAGTAAAATAATTTCATGCATGTATACAACAAATAATAATCAAATCAGCATAGTGTAGAAGTGAGAAGCTCAACGGTTCACTCATTTGTTTTTGATAAAAATATGTTAAAATCTACCAAAAGATTTTTCAGTTTTTATGTGTTATTCTGTCAGTTTTTCTTCGGATGTTTTGAGGCTGAGAGACCAGGAACAAACCCAGTGATGGGAACCTGTGGCACATGTTCCACAGCCCACTGTTTGTTACTGTCGAAAGCTCTAAAAGGTTCACCAGCACAGTGTAAGTTTATGAGGAATTTTTCCTTTTATATTCTGCTGTCTATTTTGCACCTATTAATGGTTTCTGGGTCAGATTCTACTTTTTTTTTAAGGTTTTTTTTGAGACAGGGTCTTGCTTTGTGGTTCAGGCTGGCCCTGAGCTCAGCCTCCAACTCATATCACAGCAATCCTCCTGCCTCTGCCTCCTGAGTGCTGGGATTACAGGCGTGAGCCACCACGCCCGGCACTGTGGTATGTGGTACTTGTTGCTGCTGAGCATGAGTCTCCACACCCAGTATGGTATGTGGTTACCGGGGATCGAACCTGGGCCCTTGCACTTGCAAGACAGGCACCAGAACCACTGAGATAACTCCCCGGCTGTAAAATGCTATTTCAAATCATGATGGACCATAAAAGACTATCCAGACTGTCTCCAGGGAAGTAAAGAAATCTAAACTACTTAGGTCACCAATTATTTTATTTTTTTCTTGAATTGTTCAAGGGTAATTTCATAAGAATTGTCACCTAATTATACTAGTTACAATTTGTGACCAGATAGAAAGTAACATACCTAGTACTGGACACTAAATTAGGTGAGTCTCCATGCCCAGTATTGTTATGTGGTTCCCGAGGATCGAACCTGGGCCCTTGTGCTTGCAAGACAGGCACCGGAACCACTGAGCTAACTCCCTGGCCCCTGGGTCAGATTCTACTTTGTCTGGTGTTTCTGTTCCTACTTATAGTTGTCAAACTAGTCACAGATACTTGCTCTGCTCTAGGAGCTAGTGAGCCCCGGTGCCCCTTCACGATCACTGTGTTGTTCCACAGAGATTCATCTGTTTCACAGAGCTGTTACCCTGCTTTTGAGTTGGCTATTTTTAAATCATTATATTGGATCAGTCATTACTATGTATTTGGAACAGAGGAGGTGAGTAGAAATGTGACTTCTTATACTCCTGACTCTGTGACAGGCATTTCATTTGGAATCAGGACAGCTGTTTACTTAAAAAAATAGGTTCTGCAAAATATTCATGTCACATTTGCACAGAATTTTTACAAGCTCAGATTCTTTGGCCTTAGCTCAGAGTGGACCTAGGATCTTCGTGGTAAACCAGCCTTGCTGTTGAATTCCATGTGTATTACAGTTGTGATGAGCTTGGTGGTCTAATTTACAAAGCAAAACATTGGCACATTTCTAACTTTCATAACATTCCGCTGGATGTTCAGAAAGGTGATTCTATTTTTATGTGTATACATGATTCCCCAGTGAGGGAGATGAAAATCATGGTTAAGGAAGATACCAGGCTTGTTAGAGCTACTGGGGAAACACAGCCATGCTTTATGATGACCAGCTTGTGTAACGTTGTCCATCCTTATTCTGTAGCTTCAGCTTCTTCCTATAGATCAAGTTAAACAGATCTGTTGTATTGAGTAAGTGAGATTATACTTACCTGTGTGTGAAACCCCCCAAATGCTCAATATATCACTGTTGTTGTTAAAAGTGAGGCGTAGAGCAACAACTAAGGCAACCTTGAACTTTGAAAAACAAAAATTTAAAACCGTGTTTTAGCATAGGAATTGATATCTTTGGACAAAGAGTGGTAGAATATTTCAAAATGGTTTGAATAATGAAAATTAGCTGCATAAAAGATGATTTGCATTTGACTCCAGTTTTAGTTTATGACTCCTTTTAAGATTCCTTTGTTTAATCTTATCCCCATTTGAAATCTTAACTACATTCAACAACAAAATTAAGTAAAACTAGTTTTATGTTTCTTTAAAAATCAATAGGTGTAACTGAATGAACGACATTTTCAATAAGAAGTGAACTGACATTCCATTAATCTCAGATATTAAATTTTTTAGCATTAGAAATGCATGATTATGATTGATCACTGGTTTACTACCTCTTATTAATTCATACATTTGGAAGGACTATTTTAAGTGCATCACATGGTGACTATTTGAAATACAGTTGCAGACATAAGTTTACTTCAAAGAAAGATCGGGATAAGCAAGGAGACAAATGTATGGAAACATTTCAGAAAGCTTCTCATTTATGTCTCATTGGGAAAAAAGTTCACGCACATTCAGAGTGTGTCAGTCTCCATTTCTAGAAACAGTGGTCTAGGCTTTGACTCCCACTGATAGTGCTACCCAGTCAAGTGACTACGAGCTGGTCTTGGAGTTTCTGAGTCTCAGTTCCTTCTGTGTAACATGGGGGAAAGTGACAGCACCAACCTCATGGGCCTCACAGAAAGATCAAGTGAACTAACACATTTAAGACTTTCAGGATAGGGTCAGGCTTAATAAGACTTAATAACTGGCACTGATTACCCATTATTTTCCTGAGTTCTGTGCTTAACAGAAATTATACTGGGAATCATCCTTATTTCTAGTATATTCCTTAGTCTCTAAATAAATGTAACTGACATTGGTCTGGTACTTACCTGAATTAAGCATTTTGTAGCTCAATGAGAAGACACTATTATCATCATTTTACAAGTCAGGGGACTGAAGAACATGAGGGTGCAAAGGAAAATGGGCATTCACCGTAGCCCCTCGTTGAACATGGGCATTGTATGGTCAGCTCCTGTTTCTCACCACAATTTTTGGGAACTGCTGAAACATTTACCATTTCATTGAGAATGATCATCACAGTGATTATAAATATTTTCAACATTTATTTTGGAGCTTGGATTATTGGAGGAAGCTTTTATCAGATGACTTCCATGTCTAAAACAATGCCACTTATTATCTCAATAATATCTATGTTCCTCCACTTTGAGCTCCCTCCCCTAGTTCCCCATCCCTAGCAGGGAAACTAGATGATCTCTGTGCAAAGGGAAGGTGGCTGGAATGAGATGTGGGCCAGACTTTATTTTACACTGTTTAATTAAATTCTATCAAAATATCTTTTAAAATTACCTTCCATCTTAAGTAAAGTTTCACACTGGGGAATCTCAATTATTAAAGACTGATTTCCCATCTTTCATCAAGAAAAATTGATTTTCATGACCTAAGTTTAAGGGTGTATTCAGGTGCATTCATTTTTTTCCCCCACGGAGTGCAAAGATTAATTTACCATCACATCAATAAGAAGGAGTGATTATGACAAACTCTCGAGTAGAGGAGAGTCATTAAAAGTAAGCAAGAGATATTTCACAGGTCAAGTGTTTTGTCTGTGAGCCTTACCCTGGCTGTTAGTTTAAAAATACTGCTCTTCAAGGCAGTTTAATTCTAGAACATAGATCTCCTCTTTTACAAGATTTTTTAAAAAAGAGACTGGGTATGGAGGGCTGATTAACATTAACTTTTCAGAGGATAAGATCTAAATTTATGATCTTCAGGCCTACAGAATAATGTGCTCTCCTTTTTCAGAGTTTTGGGGGCCATCAGTATACATTTTTTTGGATAATGCTAACTGGTCTGAAACATTAGAAATGATATTCTGCAAGTGATTTATTTTTTAAATAGTGAAATTTTCTATAGAATGATCAATGTTTACTTTTGGTTACAGAAACTTGTAGTATGTATTATGGTTCTGTAAATATTAAGCAATGTTTTTTGATTGGCTGTAGAATTCTTAAATGCAACTTTAGGACCAGATTTAGGACCATTTTAGAAGTTACACTGGGATGAAACTATCCCAGCCTGCTCTGTGGTTGATCATGTCGCTGGATCAGGGCTCCTGTCTACTGTTGCTTGTAGGTTAACAGAGTTCCCCAGATGGCTACAGTTAGAGGCATCTGAAGGCCTCCTTTTTCAAGAAATGCTTCTGTACATATTTATCATATGGCTTGGCTGAGTACTGTGTCAAGGCTTGGGGAGGTGAAGAAAATCATGGATTCCATCATGCTTTAAAAGAGCTTATATTACAAATGGGGACAGTACACACACACACACACACACACACACACACACACACACACTCACACACACATACACAGTTATAAATACTTATATATATGTCTCATGATATAAATGGTGGACATCCATTAGAGATATAAAGAAAGTCACATGTGATTGGACCCAAGGTTATCCCTCTTGTCAGAGGAGAGTTGGAGATGTGTCTGGAGCAGAGGCAATGCCTGAGCAATGAATTTCACCTCCAGACAGAGCAGAGAAGGATGGAGGGCAGTGAGAAGATCATGTGTGGGGCAAAGTTTAGGCTTCTCAAAGGGGCGTCACTCAAGTCTACTTCCATCATCTCCTTCCTTTTCTGTATATGACTTCATGGCTGGCACTACACATTCATGGCTATAATTTTTCCTTTTCCTTATTATCGCTAGTCTTTTGTGGATTTATGTTGCTTTAAGTTTCTTTGGATTGGATGGAGTATCAAATCTGTTGCTTTATTTTGTCTTACATAGTAGATAGTCTAGTTACAGTACTCATTTTGAGTTAATTAATTCTATTTGGCTAGCACAGTATTTATAAAGCCTCCAAATCTGATATTTTAAGCATGACTCATATTCCTTCATTAACTGTGTGCTCACTGTTCTCCCTTGTATCACCCCAGGCTTGTGGCTGTTAGCCTCAGATCTACATCAGAATCATCTGGGGCCACTGAGGTATCTGGATCTTCAGATACATCTCAGACAAACCATATAAGAATCTTCAGGCTAGAACCCATGGCCAGAAGCTCTTCAAATTATTTCAGTGTGCAGCAAAGGTGGAGGACAATGTTGGCGCTCATTTTATCTGTTCAGCACCCAGAATAGATACAGCCCCAGGGGCAAAAGGATGTCAATGCTGAAAGGTGTTCCTGTGATGCGGACTGCAAGGAAGGCCTGTTTGCTTCACAGAACCGTTAGGCTCTTGCCTTCACTCTGTCATTTTTCAGTTACTGAGCTCTCACTTTCTGATGGTGGCCTTCATCCTCTGGTTTCCACCTCCTCTCTGATTGGTAGAACTTCACTGGGACTAAATGTGCAGGATTATTCCTCACTTCTGTTTTCCTGGATGCTAAACACTCTATCAACTGTGAAGCCATCTCTCCTTCAGTTTATCCTCCGGAAGTTGGAGGATAGATCACTCAGGTTCTGCTTTTGTTCAGGAAGCTGCTTTCAGGCCCAGGAAGGATTTTCCCATGTTAAAAGTTTCTGGTTACCTATGTAGCCATTTTCCCTAGAAATATAATTGCACTTGTTCTTCTGTTGAGAGAAGCTCTGATCCTAAATGTAGAGAAAGGAAGATGGGGGGATGACAACAGATATGTCCTAGGCTAGGACAGTGAAGAAGGAGAGGGAAGGAGCCAGGAGGGTCAGTGTTGACTCAAAAGGTTTAAGAGTAAACCTAAGTAATTCCTGTCTGTGTCTGTCCCAATTTTTCTATCTCTAACAAAGTGTTTACACAGACATATTTTGGGCCCCTCCGCTGTATAGTTTTAGTGGTTGAAGGGGCTCCCAGAAACCCTTGTCTGCATGTTTGTAATGACCTATTTGATTTGTGAAAAGCCGAGCTAGATCATCTCTGGGAGCCATGGGCTGAACATACTCTCCTGTCTTGTATTGTTTCCCACGAACTTTGTGATTAGACTCGAGGAGATCAACCAATAAAAACTGTGTCTGACATCACAATCACCGGCTGAACTCTTGCCATGGATTTGGCGTTATGCAAGCAGCTTTGTGGGCTTCACAGAAGGCAGACTTTAAGCCACTTGCATGAAAAGGTGATGTATAAATCCCTGAGCAAACAGCAATATTAATAATCCCATCATGTTTTTATGATAGTGATAATAAAAATGAAGGCAGCTTCCTGGAATTTTTTCTCTCCCACTCCATGACAAATACATCCTTCATTGGGGGATTTCATTGTTTAGCATCTTTAGTAGCCACAAAGCAAATGGCCATTGTGATCTTTTGACTCTCACTATTATTGAGACACTTTATTTAATTCAGCTTCTCAATTCCCCTTTAGGGTGAAGCCACAAGTTAATTACTTCAATGATTGTCATAGTCATTTACTTAACCTAGAATATTTCATATTTAGCAGATTCTTCCCCAGCCTGCACTAACCTAATCCATTCAACCTTTAACTCTCTATCTCAAACCCTAACCTAAATCTCTTTTGTTGTTGTTTTTGTTGCAATCTGAGTTCAGTAGCCTTATTCCAGACAGCCATTTCCTGTCACCTCAACTACTCCTCTAACAGCTTTTTAATCTTCTTTGTTGAAAATCTTGCTTCCCTTCTGAGCTGACCTATTGCTAAATACACTTGACAAGTCCTCAGGAAAATGTCACTTCTCTCCATTGCTCTTCTCAGAAGAGGAGCTGATCTATATTCCTGTTGACCTACAAAGAATGTGCACTAAAACATGACCTTGAGTAGGTCACTTGTGTTCACAAAACTCCAATGACTCCTTATTTGCTTTTCAGAGTAGGGCTGTTCTGAAGTTCTAAAGCTTGTTGCCTCTGGGATGCTTTCTTGCTCATTCTTGATAAAAACAATCCCCTCTTTTCTATAAATATATTATTTTCCATAGCACACAATTTACTGTCTTGTATTGTAGTTATTTTTCTGCTGCCTGTATTTCAGCCCTCCAGTAGATGATAAACTCCTACAGGGTGTCTTTCACCCAAAAAATGTTCAATAAATACCTGTCATTGATGATAGCAAATGGTAGATCATATTTTGTTGGAGGGTTGGAGGCAAAGTCTCAAAAATAAATCTGTAGTTTTATCGTTAATCCCCTAACCAAACTAGAGAGTATTTTGTTGAAGGCCTAATATACACTTGGTACTTGACATGGATTTTCTTTAATTCTGCTCCTGTGAGCTTACTGATATTATTTTTTGTGGATGGGGAAACAGAGGTACTGAAAGCTTAGGTAGTTAATCAAAATTCTCATCAGCAATAAATGTGTGCTTTTGAAAGCAGAGGAGTTTGATTCTAAAAGTTTTGCCTTTAATGTTTCCAACTCCATTTTATTTGGATATTGTTTGTAGTGATCTTAGGAGGTTTGTGTATCAAGAATCTGCGATCCAGGAAATAATAAGTCCTTTATAAGTCTTCCAGGGATTTCCAAAATGTAATTTGAGTTGAAAACTTTGCAAGAGGCCCTGATAATACTGAATTTGGCCCTCTCAGGAGAAGAATAGCTAACCCTTCCAAGAGCTCTTTGGTTTGAAACCTGAGACTTTGACCTGCTGCTTAGAATTTCTCCTCATTAACTACCCCCAGTGTCAGGGCCATACAATACTGCACAGAATCTAGGAGTCCATGGATTGCTATATGCAGCCCTTTAATATATCATTAAAAGAGACAGAAGAATGACTGGGAAATAGCTATACTATCGTGTGTTATTATCATTTGTTTTTAAAAAAAGTTTTATATTTAATCAAATACTCTCTTGGGCTTACTTAGACATGTAAAGAAGATGAGTTGCTTAAGATATTCCTTAAACGTCTTTATCCTTGGATTCAGAATCTCCACTGTCTGTGTCTTCCAGATGACACTGTCCTCTGTGTCATCAAGAGAACTGATAAAACAGTATTTCTCAAAGAACACTCAGCTACTACCTCTGGCATTTTTTCTTTTATTTTTTGAGAGGCATGATGGGGTATGTTAGACAGAATTTTGAATGTACATGCTCAGAGCAGATAGAATTCACAGTCCTCAAGAGAGGTCCATCATTGTCTGGAGCTGGGACTATTTATGTGCTTTGGGGGGCAGAAATCTGAGGAACTTGTGAATCTACAAAAAGCTGGGGAAACACTTATAGGTGAAAAGCCCTTTACAGAGCAAAGGAAAAGGCCCCACTGAATTTTTTAAAGAACAAAGCTATAAGATGTTTTGCCTAAAAACATCTTATCTTAACCTGATAAAAGCCATTTTAAATGATCAAAAACTGAAAACTTTCACACTAAAATCAGGAAGAAGACACTATTAGTACTCCTGTTTAATATAGTTCTGGAAACACTAGCTACTGAAATATGACAAGAATTAGAAAAGAAATAAGATAGTAAAGGAAGAAGTTAAGATGTCACTATTTGCTTATGACATGACACTCTGTATAGAAGATCCCAAAAACTCCTCCAAAAGACTGCTGGATTTAATCACTAAATTCAGTACAGTAGCTGGATACATGGTCTATACCACAAAATCAATAGCCTTATTATACACAAATAACAGACTCACTGAAAGACAAATAGGAGAAACAGTTCCCATCACAGTAGCGCCCCAAAATGAAATATCTAAGAATCAATCCAACAAAGGAAGTGAAAGACTTTTTCCTCTGAAAACTATAGAACTCTGAAAAAGGAGGTCGAAGATAATATCAGAAAATGGAAAGACATCACTTGTTCCTGGGTAGGAAGAATAAATATTGTGAAAATGTCCTCACTCCCAAAATAGATTTAATGCAATCTTGATTGAAATCCCAGGGGCATATTTCATACCTCTACAGAAAATAATCCAGAAATTCATCTGGAAGGAGAGACCTCGAATAGCTAAGACAATTCTAGGCTACAAAGACATGGCAAAGATATCACAATTCCAATTTGCAACTGTACTATATGGCCACTGTATTTAAAAAAAAAAAAACCAGTATGGTACTGGCAAAGAAACAGACCTGAGGACCAATGGAACTGATTAGAAGATGTAGAAACAACTCCATACATACTAAAGCACCTCATCTTTGACAAAGGAGCCAGATACCCTCAACTGAGGAGGGACAGCCTCTTTAACAAATGAAGATGAACGAGCTGAGTTTCAATCTGCCAGAGATTAAAACTAGACCTACATCTTTTACTATGTACTAACTTGAAGTCAAGTGGATTAAAGATATAAATATTAAAACAGAAACCCTAAACCTGATGGAAGATAGGTTAGGCAGAACTTTTGGTGATATTGGCATAGGATAAGACTATGGACAAAATCTCAGTAGCATGGAAACTAGCAGAAAGAATCAACAACTGGGATCTCATCTTATTAAAAATCTTCTGCACAGCAAGAAAAACCATCAACAGAGTGAAAAGACAACCTAAAATATGGGGGAAATTTTTTACCAGCTGTTCCTCAGACAAAGTCTACTATGTAGAATATCTAGGAAACTAAAAAAAAAAAAAAAAAAAATCAGACCTTTAAATGTTTTTTAAGAATGGATGAAAACATGTAGGCTACCAGAATTCACTTCTACTGTATCCTGGCTGACCGTAATTATAAGATGCTTATTATTTTTAAGCAGGTTACAATGTAAAAAAATGTTTATCAGAATGGGAGGAATCTGGCAAATATGATTTCATTTGAAAAAATGTTTTCCATTGTGGTAAAAGGCTTCTGAACTTCTGTTGTAGTTGGAAGAATGTTCATAGTGAGGAACAAGAGGATCTGCACTAGGCACTGGGAGGCTGACTGGGGGCATTAGAAAGTAACGTCCATTCTCTGAACTTGTTTCCTCACCTCTGAACAGTGAGCAAGCAAATAATGTCATGGGATGGTCCAAGAACTAAGAGAAACATTCAATTTTACCATCTCAGAAAGGATTGTGTCTTTGAATTCTTTGGAGAGTAGAGATCTACAGAGAATCCATGAACCAAGGAATAACTATTTCATACATGGCAAATTATACGAAGCTGTGTCTGTATTGGCATGTTGGCCTTGAGGGAGATAATATATCTAATTGAAGGAAAAAATAAAGCAGAGAATGTCATAGTAAGTATGTAGAATTCTTTAGACCTTTTTTCCATTTTGCCTGACTTACTTTTTAGTTTTGGAGTCTGTCTTCTTAAATGCTAGTGATTTCTGCTACTCTTGGTTATTTTCTTACATATTAAAAAAACAAAATCAACATAATTATAACCAAGAAAGCTATTTGATCACTCTTGAATTAAAAATGTCATTTATTAAAGATTTTTGGTAGAAATATTAAAATATACAAAAATATGGGAGTGAAAAATTTAAAATTTTCTCTAGAGAAAATAATTACTAACACCTTTTTCTTATATCCTTAGCAATAGAAGACACCTATTATTTTAACCTTAGTTTTCACTTGATATACTTATTTCTTCACACACTTAAGTGGTTAAGTGGTCTTCACTAGTATTATTGATGATATATGGATAGTATAATGTACTTAAGTAATCTACATTTCCTAGAATTTTAGATTGTTTGTTTTCACTCTTTTAGGTAGCACAGCAATGAACACACTTAAATATTTATATTTATGCATATTTCTGATTTTTCAGGTTAAATTTCTGAGAATTTATGATTTATACAGACAAAAAGTATACAAGTTTTAATCTAATTGTGTTGGGAACATTTGAAACTAGATGAAAAGTTTGCCTGGAAAGGGGTAAGAATGAGCATGGCTGTGGAGACATTCTGCCTGGCCGAGCTCCGCTCGAGTCACCCCTTTGCTCAAGGGTTTGTTTACTGTGCTGTGGTCTCTCAGTGATGTTAGGGTTCCTGAGTTGCCAGGACTGTCAGATGTTAGGACTGATAAGCCTCTTATTTATCTTTCATTTTCCATCCAAAAAATTTGAATGTAGTGTACTCAGTAAATGATGGATAACTGTGAGGAACAGATCCCATTATTCCCTCATTTCATCCACATGATGAATGAGTTAGAAAATGAATGCAGTGTCTGGGACCAGGGGAGCTGATTGTCACAGTGTGAAAGGCCTTTTAGTGATAACTGCATACATGCTCCCGGATTACTGCCAGCACTGCCAGTACAATCTACTTTGAATGGTAGATGCACCAACTCCCAAGTGGGACCATTGACATTTTCACAGACCATTGTAGCCCAGTGTCATTGCATTTTGCCAAGTTGCATCCTTCCAGTGAAATCCAAATGAAACTAAAGAGAAGCTCAGTTTTCTGGATAGTGAGAAACAGACAAGAGAAAACAAAATCTGGATTACTCCCTCAAATTATAATGCAAACCCGCTGCAGAAGTGGGTATTATTTTTCTGAATGTGTTCCAGCTGAATCATAGAAAAAAATAACAACCAAAGACCATCATGGCTCATCGGTGGAGACTGTGTCCCATCTTTTGGGGGTACTAAGAAAGGCTCCAGGGGGTTGCATCCAAAAAGCTTGCTGGCAACAATCCAGAATTTCCTCATGGCATTTTTCTGCTTCCTAACTCTTTTTGCATCTCATTTATTAGAAAGGAAAAATATGAAAATGATTGAATGTTGTCGTGCATTTGTAAGTTTCAGACATGGCTTGGCTCCTTCCAGCAGAGGAGATGGGATTGTTTTATAATGAGCAGCAAAAAGGGCTTTGTTGTGCCAAAAGCTTTGATTAGGATTTCTATAAATTGTTTCATTCTTTGGTTAACTCCTAGACATTTAATAATTCACTACAATTTTCATTAAGAAAAAAAAAATAAGCTATGGTCCAGAGTGTGGTTCTTACTCTTACAAGCTCAAGATGCTGGCTTAGGTCAGATTTATTTCATAAACAGAAGCTGGACTCCACACTACTCAGATGTTCACATGAGAACGGAGGTGCTTACCAGAAAACCAACTCAGGAACTCAAAACAGCTGTCACTGCAGAAGAGACATAATTACTATGTGCAATTTTTCTTATCTTTATACTTGGACTCTGGCCTGATCCTCTCATCCTGCTTCGTATGTATGTCTGAATCTTGTTGATAATGAACATAGTGAAATTAATCAAAACTTTAAAAATCACCTGGGCCATAGTGAAAACCCAGTTGGGATAGCTCCGTCGACCTAAAAGCTCAAGGCATGGGCAAAGCACTATGGCAGATCGTAGAGACATCTAGAGGAACCCTGCAGTGGAAGTACGGTGCTCAAAGGGGCAGATTTATTGTGAGTACTTATGACTCACTCTCTGTGGGCTCCTGGAGTCCTTGGTGATGGGAGGCAGTGCCATGAGCGACTGGGGTGTTGAGGACAAGTAGAATCATAACCCAGTGAAATTTGAGCTCTTTCTGTTAATATGAACTCATTTACACACTAGGAAATTAGGGTCTTCAAATCAGCATTCAGTTCACAAGATACTCATGAGGATCATTAAGCTAAAGGGTATTAATATTGCAGAGGCCTAATGCTACAGAGACTTGATATTAACCACACTGAGCTCTAACTGTGAAAGGAAATCAGAGGAAGTAGTCAGACAGCACTATGCCAAAGGGCAGAAAATATTAGAACTTATTTCATTCCCTTATTAGGTGTACACTTTGGGATTCTGACTTTTTACCCTAAGCTAAGGGGCAGTATAGGGATGTCATGGTGTTGCTCACAGGGTGTATGTGGTTCTTAGGAGTTCTTCTCACTTTAATGTTATTAATATGTTGGGTCTTCATAGTAGCCCTGCTACTTTAACATCATTTAAAAGAGGAAGCCAATGAGAGGTGCTTAAATAACTCATCATCCGAGGTGTGGAGGTGAAATTCAAATCCAGGCGCTCTGGCTTTAGGAGCTGTATTCTTGGGATGCTGACAGACTCTCCATTCCTTACACTCATTTCTCGGTAGAGTTCTTCAAAAGACATAGAACCTACAAACAAGTGTTTATGTGTTGGTGAGGTGTTGGGAAGTATAGGATGACAGCTTGTAAAAATACAAGTCAATGGCTTTTGAGGAATTTTGATTTTTTCTGAAGAAAATTTAGAAATTAAAATAAGACTTTCTAGCATCAACCGATGGGCAGTACAAATCCTTCAACCTCAGAGTTCTTTAATCTCTCCTTTTAAAGGTAAAAGCCCAGGGTATAATCCCTTACAAAGAAGAGCAGCCTGATTTAGTTTCCTATCCTTTGGCAGGATGGTGTGCACCACCCGCCTGGCATGAAAAGGATTAACTTGGATTTGATGAGCTGTATTTTATAAATAGAATTAATCACGGGCTGCAGGGAGATGAGGTCATCAGATTTACACCGCGGTTTTAATGCAGCGAAGACGCTGCAGTCACATCTGCTCGGCTCAAAGGGGGAACCTTCTCCTTTCCATGAAGGTGTTTGGTCTTGACTCCTCGAATATGGGTCTCTGTTCTTAAACAGGGGCGGCCCACTGCTGTGGGTGTCAACTGTGGAAGGTGTAGAGAGTCTTTGGAAGGAAAAGGAATGTTTTCTTACCATTACTGATATCCACTTAAAGCTGCTTTGTTCTCAACTTGGAGTATTGTGCATTCTCTCCTAGCCTGTCTTTGCTCCCTTTGTCCTGGGTTATTACAACTGGTGTTGCAAAAGATTACTGCTGACACTTACTGTCCTCATTCATGACAGTAGGGGAGATACATTTTGCTCATCCAGTTTCTTCACTGTCTTTGGACCCCTGTATATGAACTTGGGAATGCAATAATAAGCTGTCTCAGAGCAGAGAAACCCTAGATCTGAAACCTGAAGAGGAAATTTAGTAACTATGTATCTTTTCTCTGTTCCTGCTGAACCACTTTTAAACTCAGAAGCAAATACCTCTGTATTACAAGATCCTTCTTTTTTTCTGATAGTTCTTCCCAAAGCTTACATGTGTATGCACATATGTATAAAAACACACACATACAGATACACAACAGAATCTCTAAACTCTGGAACTCTGATAATGATAGAATAGCTAGAGAATATAATAGATGGAATAACTGTATGTTTTATAGTCTCATCTTCACTATTTTTAACCATCAGGAAAGCATGATTTATGGCTGGTCAGGGGTGCACCTTTATGATCTTTTCTCTTTCTGGGGCGAGTTGGGCTCAGCCTGTCATTCCCAGTGGGGTTGGTATCAGCCCACTCAGCACTTTAGTGCATTCCTGGGTGAAACTCAGGGAGCATGTTTGATCTGGGAACTTTCTGAGCACTCTCCAGTTCTCTTCAGCAACTCTTCAACACAGATGAGATTGAGAGAAGACCTATCATTTTGCAGCATGGGAGGGCCAAAAGGACCATGGAAAATCCTTCTGAAACTTCTTAGGATTGAAACTGTCTCCTCAGATCTACATCACTCAAGATCATGGTTTGAATATAGTTTATTGTCTACAGGGCACACGTTGGAGTTAAGTCCCCAAGGTAAGCTATTAAGATGGTAGAATTCAACCTAACTACGGTGTTGAGAGGTAGGGTCTTTGGGAGATAAATAGAATCAAATGAGATAATTGGCATGGAGCCTCCATGACTGATATGGGAGGAGGGAGAGGCAGTGCACACATGCGCATGTGCGTGCGCGCACACACACACACACACACACACACACACATATGCATATACACACCTGCACACGCCCTGCACATCATCATGTCATGTCCTGTCCAGCACACTTGATGGAAACCCTGGCAGTGAGAGCATCACCAGATTTGTGTCCTTGATCCTGGACTAGAATTCTGAGCCAGAATGAACCCTTTATAATTTATTCATGTGTCACTCTGTCTTATTAGCAGCAGAAAACAGACTAGTAAAGGATTCCCAAAGCCTCTCTGGGCTGTCACTGGTCTTATTGGCTGGGGTTTGGGTCCTGTATTGTCTGGGGTGCATCTTTGGGTAAGCAAGTACTTTTTGGAGCAACTTCCATTTATTCTGATGAAAGATTGAACATCCTTGGGTATGTCCTGTGGAGTATTAGTATGGGTCTCAGGGATAGGAAGCCAGTGGCCAAGTACTTCACAATGCACCCTGAAGAAAGCATTTGTGTAGCATGAAGCAGAGCTTAAAGAATTCACAGATGAAAATACCAATGAGTATTAGCAATGACGAAGGCCTTGGACACTGTATTATGCATGTGCTGACCCGAAGAAAGGAACTGGACAAGACAGCATGTTAGTTTGGGTCCTTTGAGAATCAGACTGCAAGACAGGATTCATTATGAGAATTCTGGGCTTGGTTGGAGTATGCAGTCATGAGAGAACTTGTGAGAGAGCAGGGAGGAGAGGGCGCTGAGAGACCATGATGGTTGTAGGGAAGATGTGGGGAAACATGGCTGATGGCTCTATGACCTGAGACATGTGCAACAGGGTCTTTGGGGGAGTTTGGAGCCAAAGTTGCCACACTTCCCAGGAGACAGCCTGCCTCAGGATCCCTGTTAATTCAGTCACGCACTGGGAACAGTTCAGGAAATGTGGCCATGCTGCAAACACGGTGGTGTTTTGCAGAGTGCAGCGGCTAGGGCTCTAGGCCATCAGGTTTCCTACAGATGGAGGTCTGCCAGATGCTTCCTCACTGTGATAAAGGACTGAGGCCCAGTGGATGAGAACCTGAATATACACAGGCTGCTTCCAGGATCTAGCTGTTCTAGAATTGTGCTGCTAGAAACATTGGCATGTGTGTATTACAGCAATGTGATGTCTTTACCTCTTTAGAGAAGGTATTTAGAAGGGGAATAGCTGGGCCATATGGAATTTTTAATTTTAGTTTTTGTTCTCTGAGAAATCTCCTTACTGATTTCATAGTCTGCATATCCATTAATAGATAAATGGATAAAGAGAATGTGGTATTTATGTATAATGGGATACTACTTGGTCATAAAGAAGGATAAACTTGAAACGATTGTAGAAAAATGGATGCACCAGGAAAATACATGGTTGAGTAAAATAAATCAGATACACAAGTTTAAACACTGCATAGTACCTTTCATTTGAGGAAGGCAAAGTACAAAAAGAGCAAAATAAAGGATAGATACAAGGAAACAAGAGAATAAGTCTCTTGCAAATGGGAAGGGGGTCCAGGAGACTGAGGATTAGAGTAGAAAGGGAGAGGTATGTGGAGCAAGAATTAAGATATGTCAGGTAAAATTACCAAATGCCCACAATGAATGTAAACATTACACTTCATAAACATGAGGTAAGAGTCATAGTGACAAGAATTAAAATGAGAAAGGGGATGTAGAGATAGGGGGGAGTGAGTAGGAAGGAGAAAGGACTAAAAAAAATAAGCAAGGTGTTATACATATGTATCCACTCCCCAAGATGAATGTGAACATATCCATTGCCAAAGTATGCTCATAAAATAAATATGAAATAAAAATTAAATTAAGAAGGACAAGGGACTGGTTAGGCGGGTATCTCCTGCCCAGCTCGGTGTCCTGGAGTCACAGCCACAGTGGATCGATTAACAACTGGAGAAGGTGACCTGTGGCAGGAGGAGAGGTATGGCAGTTCCCCACCACCGTGACTTGGAAGAGGGAGAGGTCCTGTCCCAGGTCAAGTTAAGAGAGTCTAAATGGGTGGACAGTGGCTGGCTTCTGTGGGTGCGAGTCAGACCAGAGAGCAGACCAGGAACTCAGGGTTCCAGATGTGACCAAATTGGGGACTTTCAGAGGCAGCTGGCAGTTGCCTACCACCGCAGAGAGGCACCTATACCAACAACCACAAGCTCAAGTTGAGCATTAAACCAAGAAATGGTTGAGAAGGACGTGAAACAATTTTACGGGTAGAGTCTGGCTTGTGCAGCAGAAAATCCAGGCAGCAGGTAAATAATTTCCCTATCTCGGTTTGTGAAGAGCACAGAGTGTGTTGAACAAGGAGAAGTAGCTCTTCAGAAACAAAGCGCTCCCAGCCACTGCCTGGCGGCCCTTTATTTATTTATTTTGACGTAAGCCGTGCTGAGCCAAGTAAAGGGGAGCTCGCCAAATGAGCAAGATGGGGCGCTCAGTCCTGGAACTTGCTCAGAGGACGGTATCAATCAGGCTTAGGGAATTAGCATTTCCCTGATAGCAAAGCACAAAGCCTTTTAATGACGACTTTGGAGCCTCAGAGCTCAGGCTCTTGACTGTCTGTTCCTAAGCAACGGAAGGATTGGCAGAGAATATGTTTTGATGTATCGTTAAGGAAAGGCTGCACAATGCTGAGAACTGTCGGCAGAAATTGGAATAATTGTTTTCATTTTTTGGGCATATTATGTTAAAAAATAAACAAAAAATGCTTTATGTCTTAGAAAATATGGCTTCACTTGTGTTCTCTGCCTTTTCCTGTTTTATTTTTGAGTACTATCATTTCTTTTTCTAATTTTCCTCCTGAAATTTCTCCTGAAATAACTCAGTATTTCTCTTCTGTATGACAGCATTTCAAGCCAATTTTCCAGCTCTGTTTTATTATAGAAAAATATGGAATCACACAATGATAAACAAAAAGAATCTGATGGATCCTCAGGAGAGCTTTTCTCCTGTGCTGTCTTGGTCAGCTTCCAGTTTCTGGGACAAACTACCTGACACTTACAACTTGAGGCGGGAGAGGTTCTTCTC
>PVIR01020484.1:0-30527 GCA_004026965.1 Petromus typicus | reverse complement strand
AGCATCTGTGTCGCACGACAGATAGCACATGCCCATCCTGCTGCTCCCAACACCCGGGCATCGGGGTCGCCACAGGGATGAGGTGAGAGTCCCACCACTGGCCGACGTAGAAAACTTTATTAGGTTTGGGCTTTAAAGCCACAGCAAGCTGCCCGTGCAGGAGCCACTTCCGGCCGTGTCCACCCAGGGCACTGTCCTGCAGCTCCGATGTGGGGCTAGGACATGCTTGTGCGGCGGGGTGCCAGATGGGGACGTGGCTGGGGTGCAGGGGCTGTGCCCCCACACACCACGAGGGACTTGTGAGGACCTAGCGGTGTGGACGCCCCTCTCCCCAGGGAGCAGTGGGGGCGTCGCACGTGCGGCCTCCCTGCCCGCCTAGCACAGGCCCTTCGCAGTCCTGCCTGTCTCTGACACTGCCCCTCGCCCTGTCTCTCCTCCATGCTTTGCCATCTGGGACACCCTGGCTTCCATGGCCCCTGCTCCCCTGACCAGGCAAGGCTGCAAGTTGCACCCCACAGCTCCAGGCCGCTGCCTGCCCCACCTGTCCCAGATGCAGCGCCCCGTCGCCCCAGGCCCTCTCCTTCCTCCCCAAACCCACCCTGCTGCGGCATCAGGGGCCCTCTGTGGCCGTCCGTGAGTCCAGGCCCGAGGCACTGCCGGGTGCCCAGGGCATGGAGTCTCACAGGAGCCCAGACCCAGCAGGTTCCCTGGGAGCAGCGTGGCCTGAGCTCACCAGGCGTGTCCAAGGCCACTGTCAGGGACAGGAACCCCCAGTGCCATGTGAGCTGTGCTCCCAGCCACTCTTCCTGCCCACCTTGTCATCACAGACCACGGGCCAGGAGGACAGAGGTCAGGCGGTCTCCAGGCCTCACATGAGGGTACGTGGGCTCTCCATGTGGGCGCAGGGCACACAGGGCCCTCCTAGGGGTCCTGCAGGTGGCCATTGGCTTTGACCTCGCACACCTTACAGAGCCCTGGCCAGGGCACCCAGGGCACCGGGCAGCAGCGGTGGCAGGAGCAGGGGCAGTGTGCGTGCAGCAGCCGAGCAGGAGCACACAGCCAGCCCATCCTGGGCCCCACTGCGGCCCTGGGGCCCCACTTGTGCCCCGTTGGTGCCCGTGCCTGTCTGTGGCTCTCCACACACCAGCCAGTCCTGTGCCGTGGACTGTGGGTATCCGGGCGCCACCTCCAGCTCGCCATCCAGCACCTTCCAGTACTCCTGGCCACGGAAGAAGTAGGAGGCCCCTGCAGGAGGGAGGGCCCGCTGAGCCACAGCTCCAGGACAACAGGCCAAGTGCGGGGCTGCTGGGACCCGTGAGTGGGCGGCATGGACCTGGGTCACTGAGGTCAGGCCGATGAAGCCTGGGATGCCAGGGAGGAGGTAAGCACGGCCAGTTCTGGGGCCACCTTGACTGCCCTGTGCCCAGTGTGGTGGTGCTGGACATGAGGATGCTTTTTGGACTGGCGGAACAGGCCTGTGGGGGGCATTTCTAGTTTGGGGGCACAAGAGGGCTCTGAGCAGGTGAGGTTAGGGCTAAGCAGTTCTGTGAGAATCATTCCTGGAAGTTACAAGCTGTAGAGGCCCCTGGGATCCAAGGGAGCAGAGAAGCAACCCATGCCTGGTGCTCACCATCGGACCAGCGCATGGCATCGTCCAGCCTGCTAGGGACCCCTCTCCACAGGGGCCCTTGGGCGGGGTAGCCAGGGTCCATGCGGCGCGTGTGGTCATCGTAGCGCCAGTATAGCTGGTCCTTAAAGAAGTAAGTCCGGTCATTGTGGGCCCAGGCGAAGGCCGCGTCCACACCGCCAGGTGGGAGGCTGAAGTCGGAGATGGGCCGTGGGTACCCTTCCTCCACGTTGTTGTCCTTGAACACCCAGTATCTGTCCCCTGGGGCCACAGCGCCAGGGAGGGGGAGAGGCAGAGTGAAGGGTAGGTAAAGCCCGGCCGCCCAGAGGGGCCGTCCCTACCGTCTGTCCCGGAGCTGCTGGCCACGCCACCTGCGTCACAGGTGGACTGAGCACAGCATGGCAGCACAGCAGAGGGCCCCTCAGCCTGGAGGGAGCCCCGGCCCGCTCTCGGGCCCACTGTACTCAGGGCTGGATCGAGGGCAGAAGCGGAGGCCTGGGGACGCGACGGCAGAGGGCTGGGCATCTCCTAGGCACGGCCCTGCTGCCCACGAGGTCTCTGCGCCTCTGTGGGCATGCACAGGACAAAGACCCAAACCCCAGGAAGACATCTGAGGCATGGGACGGCGGGACCTGAGGCCAGCCTGGACTGCACAGAGACCCTGCCTCACAAAACTAAGACACTCGAAACCCAGCAAGACGCCCTGAGGCCTGGAGAGCGGACAAGTCCCTCTGTGCCTCGCCAGCGGGCCCTGGGCAGGCACAGGAAGCCAGTGGTGGTGTCCCCAAAGTGGGCAGGACAGAGGGACCCACAACTTGCCCCTGGCTGGGGGTCCGCAGAGCCCTGAGCCACGTGTAGACAAGGGGAGGGGCTCACGCGGCCCAAGCAGGTGACTCCTGGCCCCACATGGCTGAGCTTGGAGCACGGCAGCCCAGGGCCTCCCGCAGGCAGGACAGGGCTGGGATCCGGCAGGGAGGATGAACGCGCTCTCTGGGTGGGTGCTGGGACAGCTGGGTGGCACTGAGTGTGCCGTGAACCACACACTTCAGGCGGTTTACTGACCAGGTGCAGGGGCCCAAACCTGTCATTCCAGCTACTTAGGAGGCTGAGGCAGGAGGATCACTAGTTGGGAGGCCAGCCTGGGCAGTTTAAGAGACCCATTTCACATTAAAAAATAAAGGCTTGGGTGTAGCTTACGGTAAAGCATTTGCTGGGATGGTAAGGCCCTGGGTTCTACTCACTACTACAAAACAGCAAATATAATGGAAAAGGTTAAAATGTTAAACTTACCTATTTCTCACCACACAGAAAATGAAAAAGAAAGGGCTGGGGTATGATCCTCAACTCCACAAACCACTAAATAAAATAAAAGGCCTATAACTCCGTGCAGATAGGGGCTCGTGGGTCTCTGAGGTGGGAGGAGATGGCGGCCTGAGGTCCTTGGGAAAACAAACAAATGGAGTAAACAGAAGCTGAGCCGAGGCTTGCAGGGCCCTGGCCTCTCCCACGCCAGCTCAGGGGCCACCACAGGCATCTCAGTGCGGACCGGGGGTGTGCCTGCCCACACTGCCAGGCAGCAACCTGGCGGGGACCCTGCACTGCCGCAGGGCACGGCGAGGCGGGGAGTGGTCGCGCGTGTGCTCGGCCTGCAGCAGGCAGGGCGCCCGCGGAGTTCCCTTCTCCAGAGGCAGCTCGTTCCACAGGCAGGCCAGGGAACCATGGCCTCTGCACTATGTCCCCAGTGCTGAGGTGCTCAGGCTGGGTTCAAACCGGGGATGTTCCTGCCTCAGCCTACCAGTGCTGGGATGATAGGCAGGTGCCATTGCACTCTGCTCCAAAAGAGTCTTGATGAGGAAGTTCTTTTTTTGCTTTTTTGAGGCAGGGGCTCAGTATGTAGCCAGGCTGGCCTGTGTCTCCTGTCTCAGCTTCCCGAGTGCTGGGACTACAGGTGTGCTCACCAGGCCCAGGAAAGAGAGTCTGTGCGCCAGCCAGTCCCCCGAGAGCACGAGGGAAGCGCAAGGGGTACAGCAGCACACAGTCGGGAAAGCGCTGGCCCATGGCACTCGAGCACCCTGGCCAGGACCACGACAGCTGCTCCCGCCGCAGACCCGAGGCTGCATGGCGCTGAAAGTGCATGTGGTCTGCTGGGCGGCGCTTTCCCTGCTGCTCAGGTGGGGCCCAGCAGCAGTGGTCACCAGGGTCGCCTCCAGTGGTGCCGGGGCAGGTGCTGGGCGCAAAGCCTGAGCGGGAGGTGGGTCCTGCACGAAGGCAGACGAGGAGGGGCCAGAGAGCGTGTGGCGGCGCCCCCACCTCCTTCCCCAGCTCTGCAGGAGCCTTACTGGGGTTGGGTAGAGACCAGGGCAGGGACGGAGCCCACCGGAGCCCACGCTGATATGGTCCCGGTGTGGCCGGCCAAGGTAATCAGCATTCCACTTCCGCCCTCCACCCAGCTGAGTATGGTGGAGCCCAGAGCCAGGGTGTGGGCCACCTCGGGCTGGGGACCACTCTGCGGTGTGCTGTGGCCAGGCCTGGGCTCTGCTCAGACCGCCCTTACAAGGGGACTTGGGGCCCCATGGCCCTGTCCCTATCTCTCCCCGACCCCAGGAGGAAGCAGGATGTGGCCTGCTCTGCCCGTGTCCCTGTCTGGCCTGCCCTGGCTGAGCATGTGGTAGGTGCTCAGTGTACACCTGGACTGGGCGGGAGGCGGTGCCGCCCACCTCGGAAGAAGACAATCTTGTGGTCACTGGTGCGCTCGTACACAGCATCCACGCCATCCAGGTGCCGCGGCAACCCCCGCCAGAAGCGATGCATCTGTGCTGGCTGCAGTGACACCAAGTGCCGGTCCCGCGTCAGCCGCCAAAAGTACCTGCCTGGGGGAAAGAGGAGCTGGGCGGCTGGGCCAGCAGCCGGGCGCCCCCACCTCGTGTCCCCCTGGCTGACCTTTGAAGAAGAAGGCTTCGCCCCGGATCTGGGCCACTGCGTCAAAGTGGGTGCTGCACCTGTGGGGCACATCCTTCTGGGGCCTGTGGGGTACCGGGGTGTGTGGGCAGGGCTTGCTCGGGCCCTGGGACCCCAGTGTGGTGCCCGTGGGGGGAGCCACGTGGCTGTGCTGGCTCTGTCCCCTGGGCTTCTGGCTGTACAGGTAGGGAACCAACTTGCCAGGGCCCAGCTCAAAGGGAGGTGCTGTCCCAGTGGAGGCCCTCGGTCCCCGCTCTGCACATAGTTCAGAACAGAAAGTCTGGGTCAACCGAACACTCCCTGGCAGGGACCTGAGAGGTGGCAAGGCCCCACCAGGTCTGGGGAGGCTAGTCCAGGATGGGCAGACTAGGACGTGGGCAAGGTCCTGCAACTTACAGGGTGCTGGAACGATTGTCAGGGGGCTCTGGCAGTGGGGGCGGCTCCTCAGGCTCAGGGGTGTCAAGCTGTGCCGTGGGGGACACGGACTCCCGCACACCTGGGGGGAGAGGCTGCGCTGACATTCGCCTGTGGGCACTATGCGCTCTGGCCAGAGGCCTGGGGCCAGGTGGGGCACCAAGATCAGGGGGCACAGAGCCTGCACATAGGCGCAGAATGGGGCAAAAGCCAGCAGCCTCAGACATGGAGGGGCCTGGAGCACACGCAACGCTGGGGATAGCATACTGGGCTCAGGCTGTACAGGGCATGGTGGGTCCTGGGATGGCCCGGTGACCTGGGTTCTGTTGGACAGAAAGTATTTGTGTAGCTGGGGGCGGGCTGGTCACTGGAGCCTGGACGTGGTGCATGCTGAGATGCAAGCATCAAACAGACATTAGGGGAAGCAGAAGAGCCAGGGCAGCCTGGGCACACAGAGGACTGTCCGGCTTCCCCCGTGCTGGGATTACAGGTGTGGCAAGCCTGGCACAGGTGAGGCAAGGCAGAGGGGCTCCTACCACACCCAAGGACAGGGCAGGTGGGCCGATGGCCAGAGGTGTTGGGTTTTCCAGTAGGGAGAGCCCTGGCAGGGCACCGCTGGGAACTTGTTTTTTTTTTTTGTTTCTGACACAGGATGTAGTCCTGCTGGATTTGCTGTGGAGTCCAGGCTGGCCTTGACCTCTTGGCAATCCTCCTGCCTCAGCTTTCCAAGTGCTGGGGTTACAGTGTGCACCCTCCTAGCCTTCTGGCTCCTCTGTTTTTACCCCATATGTGAAGCAGCATCTGGTTGCCAGGCTTAGAGCTCTGAGCCCTGCTCCCACAGGCCAGGCCACCCACAGCAATGCCGGACCCAGCAGAATCAGGCCCACAGGGCTTGCCATGAAGGCTGTGTCCCCACCCCGGCCGGCTCTGCCCTTCCTCTCCCAGTGCCATGCGGGTCAGCGACACTTACCATACAGCTGCCACACACGCACCCGGTCCTCGTACGGGAGCCCATAGCGCAGTGGGTCGCCCACGGGACCCTTGTAGTAGGGCTGCATGATGGAGCTGGCAGCGGCCACGTGACCCAGCCCGATGGCATGGCCAAACTCGTGGACAGCCACCGCAAACAGGTCCATCCCGTGTGCATCTGGGGACAGGGACATGTGAGCCATGCGGCTGTGCCCCTGGCTGGTGCAGGCCTAGGCCTGGCTGGGCTGCCAGGGCCGTAAGGGTCCCTGGCTCCTGCAGCTTCACCGTGGGGACCAACTTTTGGGGTTTTTTAGGTTTTTTTTTTTTTTAAGAAAGGGTCCCACTTTGTAGTTCAGGCTGGCCCTGAACTCACTATGTAGTGCAAGCAAGCCTCAAACTCACAGCAATCCTCCTGCCTCTGCCCCCTGAGTGCTAGGATTACAGGTGGGAGCCACCACACCCAGCCATGTGATATGCAGTACAGGGGATCGAACTTGGGACCTCGTGCTTGCCGGGTAGATGACCGAACCACTGAACTAAATCTCAGGCCCTTTGGGATCTTTTTATTTGGTTTGGTACTAGGACTGAAGGCAGGGGCTTTGTCCTGAGCTACATCCATGGCCTCTTGGAATTCAGTCTTGTTAAGTTGCAAAGTTGCCCACACTGGGCTCAAATTTGTGACCCTCCTCTAACTGCCTCATGAAGTGCGGACAGCACAGGTACATGCCTTCACGCCAGGCTGCTTTTCCCGGGCAAGACCACCAGGTGGCGCTCTGTAGAGCCCCTTGATGCCAGTAAATGGAGCTCTAGTGTCAAACAGGTCCTTCAGGTCTTGGGTCTGGGTGTCTGCCAGCTCCAAATGGGGGGCTGTGCTCTCATCACCACGAGGCCCAGGGGAGGCCTGTCCTGGTCCCTAGGAGCGCAGCACACCCTGGTCGGCCCTGCCTAGGGAAGGCTGACTCAGGTCCCAGCCAATTCCGGGCCTCACAGCTCCACGCTCCCCCACATTTACCCGAGGAGCGGAAGGTCCAGGCCTCATCGTCATCGAAGTGGGCGTCCCCTGAAGCATGGTGGTCACCAGGGAAGAAGGCATGAGCCACAGTGCCCCCAGGGCCGTCAAAAGGGTAGCGGTCATTGTGGTCGGCCCGAGAGAAGTCGATCTGGATGTCGGCTGTGCTGCCTGCCACCTCGTGGAAGTCGAGGGGTGCGATGTCACTCCACACCTTGAGCGCGTAGTACATGAGTGCCCGCACCGTGTCTCGGCCCAGTGGCGAGTCCCGCGGGAATGTGCGCACCCTGGGGAGGGCTGGGCTCAGCTGGGGTGCCAGTCACTAAGAGCAGCTGCCCAGCCTGGGCCCCACCTGCACCTGCACCTGGGATGGGGTGAGCAGGCTCTGTGGCCATGCTGGTGGCTGCTGGAAGGGCCAGCCCTCCTTGCACTCGGCCCTGGACTCCAGGCCCCAGGACAAGGGAGGTAGGGGCCCACTGTCCGCTGCCTACCTCCAGGAAAGGCTGCGCTTGCTCCATTTGGTCGGGGTGGGGGCCTGGCGCCTCCTGCGTGACCGGAGGGTGTGGGGCAGGTCCGGGAGGGAGCAGCGGGGGGTCCGCATGAGGGCCAGGGTGGCCGGGTCTGTAGGCAAGGCAGCCAGGGCTCAGCTCTGGCCCTGAGTTCGGTCCCCTCCGCTGGACCCAGGTGATGCTCACCCAGGCCCTGAGCCACTGGGGTAGGCACAGAACTCACCCAGGACGCCAGTGGTCTCCAGGCCACCAAACTGCTGCATGGCAGAGATGGCTTTGGACAGCTCCTCCTGCGCCTGCAGCTGCTGGGTCTCAGGGTCAGTGGTGGGCAGATAGCCAAACTTGCTCAGCCACTCCTAGGGCAGAAGGAAGAGGGCAGAGGGAGGGGCCAGGTCAGCCTGGGCAAGAGTCCATACTCTGCCTGGCCCTTATGCCCCTTTCATAGGGCATAATCTACCCGGTGTGGGGTGGGCGTGTGCAGTGGACAATCTGTACAACTGCCCAGAGCAGCACTGTCCTGCCCACTCCTTGGCCGCGGGCGGGCCAGGTGGCTGGATGTGGTGGTGCACTCCCGTGGTCCCAGTATTTTGAAGGCTGGGGCAGGACTGCAAGCTCAAGCCTAGCATTTAGCAGGTTAGTGAGACCTTATCTTAAAGAAAAAAAAATCTTTTCAAATTTCTTTCTTTGTTTTTATTTTTTTGGTACAGGAGGTGAAACCCAGGGGCTACTTGTTTGTTTCTTTATTGGCTGTTTTTTTTTTTTTTAGGTTTTTTGAGACAGGGTCTCGCTTTGTGGTTCAGGCTGGCCCTGAGCTCAGCCTCAAACTCATCACAGCAATCCTCCTGCCTCTGCCTCCCGAGTGCTGGGATTACAGGCGTGAGCCACCACGCCCAGCACTGTGGTATGTGGTATTGGTTGCTGCTGGGCGTGAGTCTCCACGCCCAGTATGGTATGTGGTTACCGGGGATCGAACCCGGGTCCTTGTGCTTGCAAGACAGGCGCCGGAAACACTGAGCTAAATCCCCGGCCCCTTTATTGGCTGTTTTGAGACAGGGTGTCATTAGGTAGCTCAGAGTAGGCTTGAATTCACATATGTAGCCCAGGCTGGCGTCAAATTCATGCTCAAATCATCCTGCCTCAGCCTCTTGAATGCTGAGATTATAGACGTGCACCACCATACCAGCTGGGCCTCTTATACACTTTTATTTGGGACAGACAGGGCCTCACTAAATTGCTGGCTGACTCTGAGCCTAGGGTCCTCCAGTCCAAGTAAGGCCTGAGCTGCCAGGAGAAGGTTGGGGGATTGGTCACAGCTCCAAACCCTTGAGCCACCAGAGGGTGCTGCAGGTCATGCTGAAATCCCAGGTAGCCTCCTTGGGGCTGGGGACCCTCCCAAGCAGCAGAAGAGGGTTCAGTAGGTTCTGGGTGCTCTGAGCCTCATCAGCACATTAGAGCTGGTCCCCTCTCAACTGGCAGGACCCTAGTGTGTAGCCTAGCCAACCAGCCAACGTGGCTGCGGAAGGAAGGGTCTGTATGGCTTGGGCCAGGGCTCCCCAACACCGCCCCAGGCCCTCCCCTGCAGGCTGTGATGCTGCCACCCATGGGTATGGGAACAGGGACACCGTGTCCCTTGGGATAAGCCACAGGGACCAGGAGGCAGCCTGGCGATCTGCTTGTGGTCTGCACAGTGTGCAGGCCCAGCCCACACCGTGGCCTGTGCGGAAGTGGGGTCCGTGGGGACCCTCTAGGGCCAGCCCAGCCTGCCAGCTCCTCACTCTGGGTTCAGTGCCTCCCAGCGGCCACAGCACCATGCAAGTAAGACACACCCATGCTGCTGGCGACGCCAACGGACCGTGACGTGTGCCCAGCTCAGCCCAGGTGCCATAAGACATGGGTCTGGAGGTGCCACGTGCTTTTCTCGAGTTTTACAAACATTTTCAAGTTTCGATTCTGCGGTTTTCTTTCAGACGTCAGAAAGTGGAGCCACACTCACTTCCAGTCTGGGTGACGCAGGGTGTCGCAGGCCAATGTCCCCCAGGAGACCTTGTGGACCCAGACGGCCAGCACCTGTCCTCCCTCACCAGGGCCAACAGCCCTGGGATCCACCAGGACCACTCTGCACAGCCCTGACGTGGCGACACACAGCGCCTGTGGCCTCAACCCCAGCTTCCAGCCTGTCACCTCAAAGCTCAGTCCTCCTACGCCCCTCAGCACACCCCCTGGTGGCACTGTCCCTCCAGCACTCTGATCATGGGCCAGCAGCTGCTGGCTCGAGTGGATACACAGACAGGGCTATGACCAGAGCCCCACAGGTGGGCCCGGGGCTGGTGGGGGACCACGCTGACCCTGAAAGGCTACTAGACGCCACGGGCCCCTGACCTTCTTGCAGCAGGGTGGCTGGAGAGCTGACCACTGGTTCCTGCTACCTGAGGCCAGGCCAGCCTGGCACCTGGAGAGCAGGGATGGCCGTCCCAACAGCTTGCTGCCCGCTGGTCCTCCCTGCTGTCGCCACGGAGACAGACCATTGTCTCCAGGGCAACGGAGGCTGCAGGAGGCGGGCTGTGCACAGTGCAGGGTGAAGCTTCCGGAAAGCCCCAGGGAGTGGCATGGAACCCACCCTGCAGTGACAATGTTGCCCATGGGCAGCGGGGTCACAGGTCACAGGCTGAGGCAGGGGATCCCCACTTGCTGGCACAGATGAACATCTCCACGCCACAGCCCCACAACGACGGCCCGCAGGCTCCAGGCTCGTGGTCAAGTCAGACACGACACGCGTGTCTCTTCATAGCTCTAATACGGTGTAAAGCACACAGCCTCAGCGCCTTCTGTGACTTCAGCAAATTCACAGCAGGCGTAGCCTTATCACAGCTGCGCTTTCTCCCATGCCCCTCGGCCCTCGGCCCCAGCTCCGCTGAGCTGACCCCCACACCGCTGTGAGGGGCAGGGCCCCACTGCACCGATGAGGACACAGCTGCAGAGGCCATGGCAGGCAGCGACCCTTCACCCCCAGCAGCCATAAGACACACCTGGCACGGATCTCCACAGAGCTGCGATCCTGACGCTCGGCCACCACCAGCCCCGTTCACAGGGTCAGCTGGCGGGGGCCGCAGGGCCCTGGCCCACACTGGAGCTGTCTAGCCTGGCCAGTTGGAGAAGGCTGGCAGCCTCAGGCTCCTCAGCACCTGCTCTGCCCGGCTGGGTCTCTCGGCCCAGCACCTCCCAGAACACCCTCTGCCTGTCCTTGTGTCCCATATGCCCTCTAGGCTGTCACCTGTCCTAGAGCAGTGTCCAGAGGGCACCAGCCCTTCCCACTGTAAACCCGGGCACATGGCGAGTTGGGATTCCCACTGAGCTGAGCACATGGCAGTGCTCCACACAGGGCTGTGGGTGCTGCTGCCACCCCATTTTACAGAGGAGAAAACCAAGGCACAGAAAGGTCAGTTCACCGACCAACAGACACACAGCCAGTGAGGAGCACAGCAGGGCTGGGGGCCTGGCTGTCCCCAGACAGGCACTGACACTGCAGCTGCTGGGACACGGTGGGTGACAGAGTGGCCAAGTCATGGGCACCCAGGGAAGTCATGCGGCCCGACACAGCAGCTGGTGGTGACAAGCCCAAGCAGTACTCACGGCAGAGAAGCAGCAGGTGCAAGCCTAGGGCACCCAGGGTTTGGATAGTATGGGCACAGAGGGCATCCGTGAGCACGGCCCACTAGTATCTGTGCCCTCGGGAACCTGAGACAGTGCTGCTGGACACCTGCCTGCCTGCACCTGCCCAGCCAGCCCTGCAGAGGGCCGCCCACCAGCTCCGTACAGGACTGCAGCCAAGGCCAAGCCCTTGCCTGGCACAGGTGGGTATGTGGCATGTCCGCTCCCCAAGCCACATGCGCGCCATCAGGAGGGCTCGGCCATGGAAACAGACCTGCTCACCTCCAGGGCACTCACCACTGCCTCCAGCTTGCACCAGCATACAGCTGTGGGTGGGAGGGGCCGGGTGGACACAGGTGCCAATGGCAATCTGGGGCACAGGCTGGGAGGGGAGTGGGGCAGGAGGAGCTGTGCCGCTCCCAGTGCCAGTGGTCTCTGATCACGCCGCCAACCTTGTCTCAGCGCCAGTGCCAGGCTCTACTGGCATCCTGGTAGACAGCTGTATGGGAACCCTGGCTTGGCCAAGGGGCCACCTTGAAGTCTGCCACAGCTCTGCGTGTTTCCCAGGGTATTCCTACTCCAACAGCTCTTCCCCGCTGATCCTTCCGGTTTGCCAGCTCTAAGGAGGTGGAGACTCTCACGTTTGGGGCAGGCTAACTGCGAAGATGCAGCCGCAGGGCCGGCAGACAACAGGCTCTGGGTCCGAGGGTGGCTCTGGGGGGCTGGATCTCTGCTTGAGGAGCGGCTCGCCCAGACCTCTCAGGGTGGCACAGGTCCTGGGGGCCCTTGGAGGCTGGGGCTGTGGCACCCATGCGGTGGAACCCGAGGGTGCCAGTTGGGGGGCAGGCCGACCCAGACGGTTCCCAGCATGCTCTTCAAGAGTGACCTCGAGTGAAGGGGACAGCGTGCCAGCACGGAGACTAGGGACCCTGGCCCGCCCCCCGCAGAGCTGCTCCGGGCCCCACAGTGCCCCAGCCCAGGGCTTCTGTGGAGACACCAGGGAGGGCAGGGTTGCTCTGCTGTCTGCTCAGCCTGGCTGGCGCGTCCAGCCGTGTCCTGGCCTCAATCCTCGCTTTGTGCTTGGGTGAGGACCCTGGACGGAGGCCCCTCCGGGCCGCTGGGAGTCTCAGGAACAAAGGCGCCCTTCTCCTCCCCGCCGGCCCCGCGGGGGTCTGGTGGCTCGGGAGCCCCGGGTCCCGCCCACCTCTCCAGTCCCTCCGCTCCCTAGTTCCGCGAGGGCCACCAGAGGGCGCCCCCCACCGCGCCGGGAGCAGCAGGCGGCCGGCTCTGCACCGGGAGGGTCCCGGCCTGGCCGGGTGCCCAGCTGGGCGCCGCTGCGGGATCCCAGTCCTCTCCAACGGGATGCACGCCAGGGCCCGTCTCCTTCTCAGGGCCGGGAGCAGGAAGCAGACAGGCGGAGAGGCAGAGGAGCGGGTCCGGTGGCGCCGGCTCGGGCTCCGGCCGGGCGGGAGAAACTTCCCATGCAGCCGGCCCGCATCACACCCTCGGCCGCGCTGTGCCCGACGCCGCGGGGTTCCGAGGCGCTGGGACTGACAGTCTCGCAGACTGTGCACCGGCCACAGGGCCACGCAAGGTGGGGCGCTACGTCCTGGGGCCGCGGGGCGGAGGCACGGCCGGGCTCCTGGGCGGCGGGGACGGTGCCCGCGCCCCTCAGTGACCCGGGTGGAAGGAAGCTCATCTCCTCGACCTGGGCCGGCCATAAAGCCCGGGCTACGGTGCCACCTCGGCTCTCCCGACCGAGCTCGACGGCGCTGGATGCTCGCCAGGCCAGGGGCTCCGGTGAGAGCAGTGCCCGCGTGCCCGCCAGGCCACGCGGGGCCCGAGTCCCTACTGCCGCGCGCTCCGCCTGCCTCGGGGTGCGCGCCCACGTTAGGGTTCGGCCCCGGTCCCGCACGGGCCCCTGGAAGCCGGGCCTCGCCTGGCCTCAGTTTCTCCCCGCCGCGCACTCACCACCCCAAGGCTGAGCTCCTCGGCGCGGGGCGCGGGCGCGGGCGCACCGCAGGTCCCGTGGGCGGCCAGCGCGAGCAGCAGCAGCAGCGGCAGCGGCGGCGGCGGCGGCGGCGGGCACGGGGCTGGACAGCGGGGCGGCGGGCCAGGCCCCCGGGCTGCTCCGCGCGCCATCCCGCCCGACCGCCGGCTGCGTCCGCAGAGCCGGCTCCGCAGAGCCCGCCCGACTGTTCCGCGCGCCCCCTGCCCGCCGGGGCGGGGCAATGCAAACGAATGCTAATAGATGTTCACTCCGCCCACTGCCTTAAAGGGCCAGCGCCCACGGCCTGCTCTCTCTCGGCGGTCCTCGCAGACAGACCTGCCGCACGCCCTCTCCGCCTCCCGGGGGCGGGATCATGCTAATATTTGCAAAATACCCTCTGGTCCAGCCCGCCGCCTTAAAGAGCCTGCTCCCGCCTGCCGGTTCGGGCATGCCCCTGTCTGTGGCACGCAAGGTGGGGGCGCTCAGTGGGGTCCTGGACAGCGCCAGGCGAATGTGCCGGTGTCTGGGGCCCAGGGGCCTCGGCTGCCCTCGGGGAGTAGACCCCGCACCGTTAAATCCCCACTCCGACCCCTGAGATCCAGTTCGCCCTCACTCGGGACCCGGCGGCCAGGCCGTGCAGGACGGACGCGTGGGGGCGCCCGCGGGCCGTGTGGGACGGGGTGGGCGAGCGTGGGGACCCGAGCTGCGCGCTGGGCCCGGCAGAAGCCCGGCGGGTAGGAACTGCAAGCACAGCCCAAGCGGGCTGCGCGAGCTCACTCCTGCCTGGTCCGTGCTCGGCGCCTCCCAGGTTCCTTCTCGTCCTGCAGCCGCAAATAAGTCATGAATCCCAATTGCACGAAGAGAAACAAACGCCCAGAGAAACAGCGCCTCCGGACGGTCACAGCCACAGGTGGCAGGACTGAGTCTGACCCTCCTCAGCACGTGGCCTCGGGGGCAAACTGGGGGTCCCAGCCTTTCGCGGGGTCACACCGGTTGAGGGTCTGGAGAGTCATCCACTCCATGCACGAGTGTGGCGTCTGGTAGCCGAGAAGCCACAGCCGAGTCCGGCCCTTTCTGAACGGACCCTGTGCAAAAGAAGGAAGAGAACCGAAGAACGGTGGGCAGGTGCAGCGGGGTCGCGGGGCCTGGGGACGTCGCAGTGGGGGCTGAGGGTCCGGGAGGCACTGGCACTGGCCTGTCTCCGCTGGCCCCGGGAAGGGCCCCGCAGGAAAGCGTTGACCCGGCCGGCTGCTCCCCAGTTACTGCGTGGCGGATGGCAGACCCTCCACCGCTCTCCAGCATTGAGTGTGGCTAGAAAGCAAGCGCAGGGGTGGCGCTGTCGCTGGAGTCCCCGCTCTTGTCAGGGAGGGGTGGGGGCGGGGGCGTGGGAACTACCGGCTGCCAGTAAACACCTGGGGGCTGCTGCTAAAGCTGAGCAAGTGGGCGAGGGATTTAGCTCAGTGGTTCCAGCGTCTGCCTGGCAAGCGCAAGGTCCAAGTTCGATCTCTGGTACCACACACATATCCCAGTGCTGAACGCGGTGGCTCACGCCTGCAATCCCAGCTCTCAGAGGTAGAGGCAGGAAGGAGTGCTATGAGTTCAGGCTGGCCTAGGTTACACAGTGGGCTCAGGGCCAGCCTGAACTACAAAGCGAGACCCTGTCTCAAAAACCAAAAAAGTTTAGCAAGAGAAGCCAGGCCTGGTCAGGCACACTTGTAATCCCAGGATTCTAGGAGGCTGAGGCAGGAGGCTCGAAAATTCAAGCCAAGGAAATTTAGTGAGACACAAAATAAAAAAAATTAAGATGTGATGTGTCCATGTATCAGCTCCCTATGATGAATGTAATTATGATTCATTACACTCGTGTATTAACAAATTAAAAATCTGTCAACTAGAAAACCCTAACATTTCATAAAATTAATTGGAATTAAAATATGTATTAAAAAATGGGCAACAGAGAAAAAAAAAAAAGGCTGGGGATGTAGCTCAGTGTGAAGGCCCTGGATCCCATTATAGTACCACAAAATCAAGAAAAAATCAGAGATGGCCCAGGCACCATCAGAGCACAATGATGGGCAAAGCTGGGCTGTGTGTGTGCGCGCTGCATGTGGGCGGGCTGGCTGTGGACTACGTTACTGACCACCACCTGTAGCAGGGGTCTCAGGCCAGCTGTGGCCATGACACTGTGGGGCTGTGTTGGGCAAGGCCCCGGCCACATGCCTGGACTCTGACTGTCCCGTATGCGGGCTGATGACTCCCAGGGAGGGCTCTGCGGGTGATGGCTTCGGGCAAGTGACCCACGGCAGACTGCTTTGGAGCGCCCCCTGGAGCTCATGCTGCTGCGGCCCTGCTCTACTCTCCTGAGCCCAGTGTCCCCAAAGTCCTCTCCCCAACCCAGGTACCCCAGTGTGAATCCCCACCACGAAGCCACCCAGGCACAGACACACTCTGTGCACTGAAGGACACTTGTCCTCCCAACTGCATCCACTGCTGCCAGATGCCCCGCCCTCCCCAGCGCCGGTGCCCACTGTGGCCCGCGCGCCCTGCCAGGGAGATGTCAAGGCCCCTGTGTCAGAACTTCCCTTTTCCTGACTGACAGCCCTGCTCGGGCCGTGGGAACTTCTGGTGGCAGCACTCTCAGGCTTCCTTGGCATCGCCCTGGCAAGGCATCCCACCCCAGCCTGCACCCTGCTGTGGTTTGGGGTTCTTTCTCCTGCCCTCCCTCCAGCAGCTCTTTCCCCTCCCGAAGCCCCAGTGGGAACCACTGGCTCCCGCCCCCACCCTAGCCCGGACCCCAGAAGCCTGAGCCAGGGGTGTTTGGGTGTCACTCTTTATTTCTTTTTCTTGTTTTTTTCACTCTTTATTTCTTTCAGGGCAGCTTAAAGTGTCCTTATCTAAGAAGCACACCTTCTGGACAATGAGAAAGGAGATACATCTTTATATCGTGCTTTTTATTAAAGTAAACAAATATCACCTCTGCAGGCTTTTTTTTTCTTTTTCAGTTTTTTGAGACAGGGTCTCACTTTGTAGTTCAGGCTGGCCCTGAATCATGTCGCCCAGGCTAACCTTGAACTCACAGCAATCCTCGTGCCTCTGCCTCCAGAGTGTGGGGATTACAAGCACGAGCCACCACTCAGTGCCTTTGCAAACTTTAAATTTCTCAGTTTCAATTATGCATTGCAGAGGAAATAAAATAATTGAGCATCAATTCATGACATTTGGGAAAATCAGCTGAGTATCCTGCTGCCCTGTGCCTCCGCGGTCCCACGAGTCCACAGGCCTGTGGGGGTGTGTGTGGGCTGCAGCTGGCAAGGCCAATCTGGCCTGGGTTTGCTGCAGAGGGACCTGTAGTTTAGGACAGCTTGGGCTGCAGAAGAATCATGGCGCAGAGGACACTCTATGTCACAAATGGGGCCCACAATCCCCCCAGCCGCCCGCAAAGGCCTGGGTTCTGATGTTACCTTCTCCATCTGCAGCCCCCTTGGCTACTACTTCCCAGAATTTGTGTGCTGTGACCTTGGGGCACTGAGGACCGCTGAGCTCTGTCTGGTCTTCATTCTGTCTGCGCAGGCTGGCTGTGCTCGTGTCCGTCATGTATGGGGCTGTGCCCTGCCATGCCTGGTACCCACACAGGCCATGTGGCAGGTGGTGTGTCACCTTGGATAACAACAGAGGTCCATGTAGTCATCCCTGAGGACATGTCCTGAGCAACAGGGGCGTTTCTCCCTGCATTCCTTGATACGAGTGAGGGCTCAGGGGCCTCAATCAACTCTACAACACGACACTGCCCAACATGCTGCAATCAGCCCGTGATGCAGCCGTCTCCCCTCCCGCTGTCGGGCTCTGCCGTGCCCTGGCAGCTCACTCTCCTGGCCCCACTCCTGGGGGATGGAGTTTGAGCCCCACTTGGGCAAGGCTGTGCATGTGCTGCAGGGTTTGCCCATCAGCTAGGTGTATGTGCAAGCCTGCCCTGTACACTCCTCTGCACGCTGCCATCCTTGCTCCTGTCCTGGCCCAGGGCCCTCTGCACTCCCCATCCTGCCCAGGGACGGGCCCACTGTCCTGTGTCCTCTGCGGTCCAGCTCCATCCTCACTGAGCTTCTGAAGCACACACAGCCCCAGAGCAGCACCCACTGATGCTTCTCAGTCTCCGGAAGGTGCCAAGGGCACCAGACAGGGCTGGTAGGCAGCAGAGCCCCCTTAGTAGTCTGTGTGCTCACCTAGGAGCAGGGATGTGTGAAGCCGAACCGCACTGGTGTGTGAGCTGCTGGGTTGCTTTGGGCCCGCCTACTGCATGCCCATCCAGGGCGAGGGGCCTCCCAGGGCCTTTAACTCCTCTGTGCTGCTGCCCCGCTGCATGGGTAATGAGCTCATAATTGAAGCAACTTCTCATGCTGCCCAAGGGTGTGGTATGGGCCTTCGAGGGACAAGTGCTGCCCTTCCGGGGACCTGGTACATCCAGTGTGACTGGAGCCTGGCGGGTGCCTGGGCCTCGGGAGCTGCCCTATGTGCTGCCCAGGGGGCTCCCTTGGGTGCAGAGCAACAGGAAAAGGGTAGTCAGGGCAGCAGCACCCCTCTGGCCAGCCGGGAGGTGGGGTGTTCATTCTGCAGGGGGCATATCTGGAACCCAGGCCACTGGGTGCCATTTCCAGCCCCATGTCCCCAGGGCTGCATGTGGGAGGGTGGCGGTCGCACGGGGAGGATGGGGCCCAGGATATCCAGAGGCCTGGCACAGAGGGCTCCCACTGAGCAGCTGGACTGCGGTGCAGTTTCCTGGTACCACAGTGGCTAGTTGGACCCAAATGCTCCCTGACACCCCAATATCCCAGTTCTGGGCTCCAAGCCTCGGTCCTTCACAGTGGCAAACAGACCAGAGAGAAGAGACTGAAATACAGAAATGAAAACAGGGATGCAGGGGCTGCCGCTGCGCACGGAGCCTACTCAGACTCCATACCCAGATGCTGTCGGAAAAGCGACCATCTACATGACAAAGTAAACCCTACGTAAGAAGAAATGCATGACCCAGCATGCCAGCGCATGCCTGCAATCTCAGAACTTGGGGAGCTTGAGGCAGGAGGATTCCAAGTTTCAGACCTACCTGGGCAACTCAGTAAGACTCTGCCGCCATCAAAGCGGGCTGGGGATGGAGCGCCCCTAGGTTCAACCCTCAGGGCTGGGGAAGGGAAAGAAACTGAACGAAGTCCAGAGGGAAGCAGGTCCGGACAAACGTGGCAGGGAGACGGAGATGCAGAGGGGCTGTCCCCCTCTCCTTCCTAGTGGGGTGGCTACAGTGCAGGGGGACGAGCGGATGGACACAGCCAGCAGGTGCAGCCAGGGCGTCCCCGGGACGCTGGTGAGGACAGGACAGGCAGTCTGCTTGGCCAGCCCAGGGCTCTTCCGGAAGCCCCAAGGGTTCCAGGCTGAAGCATGCTGGGTGGCCACCTCCTTGGCCTGGATTCGCAGGCACATGAGACTAAGGCCCAGCCCAGAGAACCAGTGAGTCTGAGCGGGCTATGGGCAAGCAGGTGCCTCTCTGCGGCACATCCGCAGGAGGGGTTCCAGGCAGACAAGGCACGGAGGAGCCCCAGGCCACCCCCCAGGGAATGGTGCCATCTGGGCTCTGCACAAGCAGGGGCCTCACGTGAGAGAGGGCTGTGTCTGGAGGACGGTGTCGCTCTGGATTCACAATGCATAGGCAGTCTGGTTTCTGGGGAGCACTGGTCACAGGGTGCTGCCCCAGCAGAACCCCACGGGACAGTGGCTGCACCCGCGCTGGGGTCAGAACAGGCAGGGTGGTGAGGGCCCTTTCTGGCAGCACGGACATGCAGGGGCACACAGGAGGCTGCAGCCACCAGGCCTGGGCCATACAAAGGGCAGTGCCCCTCCCATGGCAGGGCAGGAGCAGCCTCACAAAGGACACGCTGCACTAGTATGCCCAGCTGTCTCCTGTGCTGCACACCGGGACCAAGTGATAGATGGTGGCCTGTGAGAAAGAGGCCACACGCCAGCAAGGAAGAGACTGCCTGAGGCTGCTAGCTAGAAAAGGTTTCTTCCCATTTTATTTGATAATACATTTTCACAGAAACATGATATTATTTACAAATATACAGGTAAGAGACTGCTGGTCAAAAATCTGGAACTGAAAATATCATCAAAAATTAATTTACAAAAGCCACCCCGGTCCAGGGGTCCACCGGTGCTCGAGGGTCCTGGGTGCGGCCTGGTCTCAGGAGGCGCTGGTCTGCAGGTTTTTGGAAGCTGCGAGCATTGCTCTGACTTTGGCCATGAGGTCCTGTGGTGAGACGGGAGAGGCGGTGGGGCAAGGCCTCCCACGTCCCCTCAAGGGCTCAGGACAAAGGGTGGGAACAGGGAGAGGCCACGCCCGTCTCACCTGAGTTATTTTGCTCTGCACTGAAGAGACAATTGCTGAAGAGATCTGACCTTCCTTTTCCTGAGAAACTCCCCTGGTACAGACAGAGGGGTCAGACCACCACGCACTGGGAGTGACAGCACCTGCCTCGGCTCTCAGAGCAGCCGCGGGGGCACTCACACCAGACTTCTGGTTCTGCAGAGGGGACCTGACTCGAGGGACGTGTGCGGCATGTGAAGGATGCCTGCTTTTTCTGGTGGGAGGATGGGACCACAGACTCGCATATGCTCAGCACGTGCTCCACACGGAGCTACTGGCCAGCCCTTTGCTTTCACTCTGAAACAGGGTCTCCCTGGTCACTGGGCTGCCCGGGCTTGGCTCGAGCTTCCCACCCCTGGCCTCAGCCTCCGCAGTGCTAGGAACATGGCGTCACCACCATGGCCAGCTCTCACCATTTCTGCACCATCGCCTAGAACACAGGTGAAGAAGGAAAGGTGACAAGGGGGCAAGCATTAGCCAGAAGGACCATGGCGTCACCCTCCTGGTGCACGGGAAGCTGGCACCTGAGAATTGGTGGATGTCCTGCCCATGAGCCTCTCCCCCCGAGGGCATCAGACTGCGGTGTAACTGCCAGTGCAGCCTGGGAGCCCTGGCTACCATGTCCGTCTTCAAGCTGCCTGTCTCACAGCCCTTGGCAGCACGGGTCCTGGGGGGCTGGAAAGTCGTTAGGTCATGGTCTTTGAGCACCTCAAGGCTCGTGTCCTGCACACCTGCACACCTGGAGGCTCTGAGCCCATTCTGCTCTTTTGAGGCTTTCTCTGCCTACGCCTGCTCAGTTCCCTGGGTTACCTGGAGCGCTCCTGGCTGGAGCCCCGGCTCTCCACAGGAGAGATGCTGGCTGAGTGGGCGGGGGGTGCTGCCGGCCGCTGTGCTGCCTGCTTGCTCGGGGACGCCGACTGAGACCGCGCCTTGGCCTTGGTCCGGGACTGCGACCGCCTCTTCTTCTTCTTCTCATGAGGACTTCTGGAAGGAAAGTGTGCTTGGAGAAGCGCACAACTGGCTGAGGATGCAGTGTAGACTGCAGCACGTGGGGCCCTGCTCGTCCCGTGCGTGCAGCACGACACAGAACCCAGGCTCAAGATGGGCAGTCACTGGAAGTGGCCTCTCCCTAGAAGGACGCCTGGCATCCCTCCAATGTCTGTCACCAGGGTATAATCAATATTCTATATGCCTTTAAAACACCTACACAAAACAGCTCCGGTCTACGCTGCTCTCACTGTGCCGATTAAATGAGACTATCAAAGACAGGGAAAACGTAAGAAGCTGAGCTCGATACATACAGGCCCAACAGAAAACCCAGCAAGCACATGGCTAGGCTGGATCCACGGAGAAACAGTCCTAAACTGAGGCTCCCAACAAAACACTCCGCGGTCCCGCCCACCCGCGGCACACCACTGAGCTCCACACCCACCCTGCTGAGGGCTGTTCTGAGGCAGTGTCTTGCTGCACAGCTCAGCTTCCCGAGTAGGGAACTGCAGGCATGTCCATGTGCCTGGGGACAGCCACGGCTATGCATGTTGCCTCGAGGTCTCATGATGCCGTGTCTCGCTCCTCTGGACTGCCGGAGCTACCTTCTGGGCTGCCCACATCTCTACTGCCAACCTGAAGGGTGGACACCTTCACTGTCTCTCCTGGGGCTTTGAGTGGCACGAAGGCCCTTCCCGTTCTCTACCCCCCCAGATCCTGAGCCCAGGAGGGCCGCTCCTGGCCTTTGTCCCTTCCACAGGCCAAGTGACCTCTGAATGAGCCAGTGCCCTCCCTGGGTCTGAAATGTGCTGCTGAAGCCCAAGTACAGCTTGTCGGTGGGCCAGATCCAGATTCAGGGTCCAGGTCCTGGCCCAGGCCCTGGCACAGGCAGGAACTAACACATAGAACTAACACATGTGGGTTAAGCAGACCCTTGGCAGCAGAATATACCAGCACGTTGGGCCACAGGAGCTGGCCAGGATCATACAGGGATGCCACAGTGCGTGATTCAAGTGTGCTGCTGGGAGAGCTGTCGAGAAGCTGTGTGTGTGCAGGTGCCAGCTGCGCTGCACAAGGTTCGGTGCCTTTTCTCTTCTTTAGTACTGGGGTGAACTCACAGGCTGCACTGAGCTCCATCTCTAGCACTTTCTGGTTTTGGGACAGTCTTACTACGTTTCCCAAGCTGGGCTGGAATTTCTGATTGTCCTGCTCAGTCTCCTAGAGTGCTGGGATGGTAGGGGCTTCTGTGCAATTTCTAGACCACTAACTCTAATTAGTGAAGTAAGATTTGAATGCCCCGGGATGTCAAGGAAGCAGCCAAGAGAACAGTAAGGATCTGGCAGCTCATGAGCTCTGGATGAAGTTGGCTGAGTCTCCATGGCTATCTGACAGACGCAGCGTTACTGCCCAGGGTCTGTGCACGTGCAGCATGACACGGGACACGAGTGTGGCTCAGGAGGGGTCCCTGTGAGCCTGGCTCAGACTGACCCTATCTGACCTCATAGGTGGGCTGTCCGGGCCTCAGCTGCAGGAGCGCAGGAGCGTGGTGTGCGGCTACTGCATGTGTGGAGGCACTCTACACCACCAACAGCAGGCCGTGCGCTGGGACGTTCCCTGATGCGGTCCTCAGCCGTGCTTCTCCCTACTCTCGGAGGTGACCTTGGTGCTGACCTCAGCTCTGCAGACCGGACCTGGCAACTCCTAGCCAGGAGGCACCGCCGCGGCTAGGCTCACTTCAGAGCCTGCATCCGCCTTCCCTGTGTCTCTGACCCTCTACCAGGTCATCACGCAGCAGTGCCTCCTGGAGGCCTGGCCTGCGCTGCCAGTCCTGCTTGGAGCTGTTCTTCTGTGCCAGCCTCTGCCACTCTTGTGCCCATGTCCTCTGAGAGATCCACCCAGGGACATTGCGGCCTGTTTCAGCTAAGCTAACCCATCTGATGGTCCCCCTCTTACGGTAGGGCCTGTGGCACCCCGCGGCCTCAGACTGAGTGACTGGTGAGCAGGAATGTTCCCATGCTTGGCCAGACACGCCTCCCCAGTCTCTCCCCTGTTGTGCTGCCCGTATTTGTGGCCTTAGGCTGGCACCACGTGGCCCTTTGCCATGGCTGTGTATTGACACTGAGACACTGCATGCTCCATGTTTGTCCTCACGGCTGCAGTAGCTGTCCGAAGACTTCTTCGGCTACACAGCGTTAGCTCTGTCTGCCAGCTTCTACAGTGTGGGGGCACCGGACTGTCCCAACTCTGGGCAGCAGTGACATGAGGGACCTGAGTGTGCAGTGTTCAGAGGAATTCATTTCTGGGGTGCTGGGGGTGGAATCTGGCAGGGCTCCTCATGGGGGAGGTAGTGCTCTACCATGACACACACTCAGCCACGCGCACCTCTGTCCTCAGAGTCCTGGAGTGCATGTGCACACGTGTCACGCCATCTGCTCCAGGAACCAGTTACGATGGCCTCAGAGGTCTTTTCCTTGTGCTGGGAATCAAACCCAGGGCTTTGGATGTGCTACGTACACCTGCAGGGGTCTGTGCTGCTACTGCCCCTTCCCGAGCATCTGCTAAAACCTAGTGGGAAGGTTAGGTTACATCCAACTCCCTTAGCAGATGCACAGCCATTGGGCATTTTCTTCCAGGGTCAGTTTGAGAGTTTCTTGCAAGAGACTTGCCCATTTCATCTAAATGAGTGGCACTTTTTAATATTTTCATACTGTACCAGATTTTTAATAGCACAGATCTGGATTTCCAATTTGCTGAATTAACTAAAGTAAAATTTATTTCCTTTTTATTATTCTTAATTTTTTTTTTTTTTAAGACAGGATCTCACTTTGTAGTTCAGACTGGCCCTGAGCTCACTATGTAGCCCTGGCTGGAACTCACAGCAATTCTGACTCTGCCTTCTGATGCTGGGATTACAGGCGTGAGCCACCACGCCCGGCACTGTGGTATGTGGTGCTGGTTGCTGGTGGGCGTGAGTCTCCACACTCAGCACTGTTGCATGTGGTTATGAGGATCGAATCAGTCCCTTGCAATTGCATGGCAGGTGCCAGAACCAAGCTAAATCTCGGCTCCTTTTCATTCTTGATTTAAGCCAACTAAAGAGCTGTCAATTCTTTGACCAAGGAATCATCTTTTGGTTTTGCTATTTTCTTCTGTTTGGTCTGTTTTCTGTTTTTTTTTTTTTGAGACAGGGTCACTTTGTGGTTCAGGCTGGCCCTGAGCTCAGCCTCAAACTCATATCACAGCAATCCTCCTGCCTCTGCCTCCCAAACTGCTGGGATTACAGGCGTGAGCCACCGTGTCTGGCACTGTGGTATGTCGTGCTGACTGCTGCTGGGCATGAGTCTTCATGCCCAGTATTGTATGTGGTTAACCAGGGATCCAACCCAGGTCCTTGCGCTTGCAAGACAGGTGCCGGAACCACTGAACCAAATCCCCGGCTCATTGTTTGTTTTGTTTTTTGTACTGGGAATTGAGGTGCTAGAAACCACTGAGCTAAATCCCTGGCTTGTTTTCTACTTTTTTTTCCAAACTTTTATTATTTTTTTGCATCTATTCGGGTTTTTTCCCAGCTCCTCAGGACGAATCAGACTATTGTTTCTATTTTACTTGTCTAAACACTGAAGCCAACAACTTCTTTCAGGCACAACTGCTCTGTACAATCTGAAGGGGATGTTTTCCATCACCCAAAACATCATTCAATTCCTCCTGGGATTTCTTTGACTCCAAGTGGCTGTGAAATGTGACGTCTGGCTCCAAGGACTTGGAGTCTTCCAGCTCTTCACAGCTTGGGGGTAATGCCTGGTGGGCTGGGAACAGTCTGTGCTATCTGCCCATCCTGGGCAGCACCTGGACTCTGCAGCTGCCAGCTATGGCAGCCTGGGTGTCCTGGACTCACTTGGAGTGATCCCTGTACCCTGAGAGACACGGACTCCAGCCCTGAGCTTCACTTCCATCCGTATGGTACTGAGCTGCCCACATTGCTGCCCTCACCAGCACAATGTGCTGGACTTTTCTGCCTTTAAATTCTGACTAGCTTCTGTTTGTCTGTTGATTTATTTAGTTTTTTTTCAGACAGGGTCTCAGATTATAGTTCAGGCTGGCCCTGAACTCACTGTGTAGCCCAGGCAAGCCTGGAACTCACAGCAATCCTCCTTCCTGCCTCTGCCTCTCAAGTGCTGGGATTATAGGTTAGCCAACACACGCCTGGCAACGTGGTATGTGATACTGGAGATTGAACTTGGGACCTTGAGCTTGCCAGGCAGACGACAGCACCACTGGGCTAAATCCCCGGTCCTGTTTTCGTTTCATATTTAGAGTGTCTCATAAAATAAGCCAACCTACTATTTCTACCCTATCACGGGATTTCGGTCTTCCAACATTTAAAACAGTACAAGCAGGTCCGTGGTGTTTTGCTTGTGTGCTGGGGCCTGAACAGGGACGTGAGGGATGTGCTCTCCCACCGGACATCTGACTAAACAGCAGTTATTCTGAGACAGTGTCTCGTTCTGTAGCCCAGGCTGGCCTTGAACCCTCATCCTCCTTGTCCCACCCTGAACGCAATTACAGGCCTCTGCCACCACACCCCACTGGGCAGCTTTAATTATACCCTCTTGTTTATCTGTCTTATTTGTTCCCTGCGGTCCTTTCGGCTTCCTTTTGAACTTAGCACAGCGTTTTAGATTTTTTATAGCCTCTATCGGCTTCTTCACTCCTTTCAATTGGTCACCGTGCAGTTGGAGTCACGTGTCCCTCAGTACCTTCACCTGGATGAAGATCATCTGTGTAAAACTAAGAGCCTCTGGCATCAGAGCGCCTCCCCCCTCCTGGCACTCCGGGAGGCACTAGCACACAACATTTCCTCATCATTTATCAGCCCTTGTGCGAATGTCAGCAGGACCTCCTGGTGGAGGAGGCAGCAATGCTGGACCAACAGTCTGTAACATGTACTTTGTGATATACTCAAACATTTTGGATAAATGATGCTTTCTGTGTTTTCATAATGTACTATGTTTTTAATAGCACAGATCTGGATTTCCAAGCATGTGCCAGTCCTGGGGCAGGGGCAGAGAAGGTACTAGGTGAGCCTGGAATATCCCTGTGCTCAGAGCAGTGGGAGGTACCAACAGGAGCGTGGCACCTTGCTGCAAAGGGCTTCGTGGGCCTGATTTGAGACAATGTCACTATCACAAAATAGTAAGCCATGTATTGCTGTGCCAAGAAGCAAAACACAAAGCAAAGACTGCTGGCCAGTAAGTGCATGAGAAGGGGCAGAACAGAAAGTCACTGTTCTGATGCACCAGGGCTTGACCAGGCCAGGGAAGGGTACTGCAGGAGCTGCTGTGGCAGACTGCCAGACCCACTGCCCATCAGACTACACCTCACCAACCAGCAGTGAGCACATGCTGTGTCTGCTCTTGGATGCTATGAGGGAACTGACACTCCCCCAGTATGATGCTCAGTGTCTCTGGTCAGGGCGGCCCAGACCTGCGCCTGGGAGAGAGAGAGAGAGAGAGAGAGAGAGAGAGAGAGAGAGAGAGAGAGAGAGAGTGTGTGTGTGTGTGTGTGTGTGTGTGTGTGTTGGCACCAGTGGACATCACAGGCCTGAGCTGCAGAGTACTGTGCCTCAGCTGCTCACAGTACTGCTCAGAATCTGATCACATAAAATAGGGAGTGTGTGGAAGATGCACTCAGGGGTGAATGGGCAAGCAGCACATGCCCTCTGGGCAGTGCTGTGAGAGATGGGCACGCCACACAGATGAGACAGACCTGAGCACATGAAGGGTGGCCTCACCAGCTGGACGGCAACAAACCTGCAGTGCGAATGAAACTCTCTGAGCCGCACATGGCTTAGGGGCAGGGTGGCAGCAGGCCAGCAACTGGACACAGGTTTGTGGCTACCAGTGCTGGTGAACCTGCCAGTTTCTGGGCCAATGTGGGTGCATCTACGCAGCAGGAAACCCATCTCAACCTTATTTTCCTCCTGTGACCATCACGAGTGCCTGCAGCCACACAGGAAGTCTTCAAACCTTGGCATCTAAACAGGCTGATTTATCTTGTTTACGTAAGACAGTCTCACTGTTAAACTAGGCTGCACTCTGACTTTCCTGCTTCAGCCTTCCAAGAGCTCAGATTACAGGGTGCGCCACCTTGCCCAGCTGAGCTGGCTGATTTCTAGTATCTGCTTTCTTCCTCCCAAGATCTCTGTTTTATCACAAAGGTAATTTGAGGGCAAATCAAGACCTCTTCTGTTGAAACACACCAGTTAATTTTAAATCATGCCTTTTACATATAGCTGAAGTGAAGATGGGTTGTAAATGCTCAATTACTTTCTTTAGGAATGGATCCATGTGCTGCAATAGCTGCACGCCCTTCGTGTGGGGCCACCAGGCTCAGAACTCCATCTAGAGTGGGCTTGCACGAGAACTGGAGAAAAGGCCGCTTCTGTACCGCCTGACAGACCCGTCCTCCACGGGTCTGACCGGTGGTGCTCCAGTTGCCCTGTGAAGGCAGTGCTGGGCGGGGGCACTTCTGTGGCTGCTGCTCAGAAGGAGCAGAGTCGGTGTCACTGCACATGGGGGTTGATGCCGCTCCTATTCTCTGGTGCTAAAGGCATCCCGTGGATTTCTAGTAGCTCAAGCCTTGGCCACGTACGCCACTGGCCCAGACAAAGAACGGCCCGGACCAGGGACGATGTGAAGTGAGGTGCTGCCATTCCCGTTGACAGGTGAGGGGCAAAGCTGGGGGGTGCCCGGCAAGAATGGTGCCACACAGGACCTACGGCCTCAGTCACTGCCTTCAGCTGTCTCACCTACGTGAACTCCAACTTCAGACCATTTCCCAGAGAACCTCGGAGCAGGCACCTGGGCCGCAGGTGGCCTACCTGGAGCGAGCTCGTTTCCTGCTGGCCCCTGGGCTGCTGCTCATCCGGTAGGCAGTGGGCACACTTCTTTCCTCCCGTCGTCTCTCAGGGGAGTGGGCTCTCCTCCGAGGGGACCGGGAGCGGGACCTGGAGGATGATGACAGGTGGTGGGTTAGCACTGTAGCCTGGGCATCGGATATGCCCGTGTGCACAGACCAGATGCACAGGGTCTGCAGGTGTGGCAGCATGGCACCTGCCTTTATAGCTGTCACTGAATTCCAGCCCTTGGAGGCAGACTGCCTCTCCCCCTCCACACTTGTGCCAAGGACAGCCCAAGCTGGGCTTGTCTCCCTTCCTCTTAGCTCTGCCTCAGTTTTTAGCTCACTGAAGGGCAGCAATAGTTGGTGAGGATCAGTGCTGTGGCGATGGGCCTGCTGCCCACCTCAACACTGGTCTGTGAGACCCTGAAGGCCCTTGAAATGCAGGGCTAAACCTGGAGCTCTCACCCACAGGGACTGAGGGCTGCTGCGGGCACACTGGCATGGGCTCACTCCAGAGCGTGCCATCTCACGGTGGTGTGGGCTCAGCTATTGTACAACCACCTTTTAGTCTCCTCCCTCCTTCCTTGGGCAAGGGGGCCCATCTACCCAGCCTGCATGGGCACGGAAGCGGCTGCCAGAGGAGTCAAGTTCTCAAAGTGAGCTCCCGGATGGCACTGGACTTTTATTTTAGTTCTTTGTTCATTCACTGAATACTATTTCAGGAAAACCTGCAATAAGCAGACATCTAGGGAAAAAAACCCATTTTTCTTCACTGTTTCCATGACAACTCATCTAAAAACAATATAAGAATAGCAGCTTGATTTTTGCCATTTAAAAAAGTTCCTCAAGGAGTCATTTTAGTTACATTAAAAGCCCCAATACAGCGCACATGAGTATCCGGGGATCAACTTACCCCCCACCCAGCTGTCTAAGCACCCAGCCCCTCGGGCACAGCTGCCATGGAGCTCCACAGGTGCAGGCTGTCTCCCCTACCTGCCCTAAGGTTCTCATCACAGATTACAAAGGTGGGGGGAGTTAAACACCTTGACATTTTACCAGGCTTCCCCTCAAAAGAGCTCCGGGAGTCAAATCTGTCCGAGGCCGCCTGACAACTCTCTCGCTGGACTGCTGCTGCCACCGTGGTGTGGCTCAGGCAAGGCTCCGCGCTCAGGGTCCCTGGGGAGGCCGTGCGCCTGTGATTGGAGGCACACACTTCACACTCAGAATGGGCTGTGCTGGGTGGGCACTACTAGAACTGAGAAAGGGTTCCACTTACAGAGCTATGGCACCTATGGATGCTTAACACGGGAGTCTGCGGTAAGCTAAGGGGGCAGGACAAATACATGTATTCTTACACCCACACACTCTCTTATGTACAATACCTTGTGGCATGGCTACTGGTGTTGGATTTCTTCAGTGAAGTGGCGTCTCAGACTTCCCCTCTGAAGGGAGGGAGCCCCCCCCCCCACGAACCAGGGGCAGTAACAACAGGAGGTAATTCTTCGGTGTTTTTTTATTCTGTTCACCTGATTCTTAATGTGGCTACCATGTCTCAGGGAAAGAAAGAGGATTCCACCTTACATGCAGCTCTACACAAGGGCACCAGAGGCTTCTTGAAGACAAAATTGCCTCGGTTAGTAAGTTTCGAGCACACCGCATCTCAGATGGTCCTCTCCATTCTGTGTAAGGGTTTGCTCTCAGAGGCATAAGGAGACCTTTCTCAGTGATAAAATTCCAGAAATTTCATCTGAGCGACAGTACGTGTGTTTATAAATAGATGCTTCTCTTCTCACCAATGCTTAACCACCTGCTGCTCCACTCATCCTGTGACTTGCAGGACTTGGTGGATGTGAACCACAGGTGACCTGTGGCTGGGGAGGCACTCATTGCGGCTGCCCAGAGGCTCCCAGCTCACGGTCCACACTGGGACTTGTGGGCCCCAGGCTTTACCTGCTGGTGGACCATTCCTTTCCCAGTCTACAGCAACTTCCCCATTCCACCCGGCAACTGTCCCCACACAAGGCCCTTCGACATCTGTTTCTTCTTTTAAGATTAAAAGGTTAAAACATCTTTTACTGGTTTGCTGTGCAGTTTATCACAGGGAAAAAGGACAGTGAAGAATCATAAATTTCAAATTAAATATAATCTCAGTTTTGCCTGAGTCATTATTTTTGCCTGAATTTTCTTTTTTTTTAGGTTTTTTGAGACAGGGTCTCGCTTTGTGGTTCAGGCTGGCCCTCAGCTCAGCCTCAAACTCACATCACAATCCTCCTGCCTCTGCCTCCCGAGTGCTGGGATGACAGGCGTGAGCCACCACGCCCGGCACTGTGGTATGTGGTACTGGTTGCTGCTGGGTGTAAGTCTCCACACCCAGTATTGTTATGTGGTTACCGGGGGATCAAACCCGGGTCCTTGCGCTTGCAAGACAGGCCCCGGAACCACTGATCTAACTCCCCAGCCCCTGAATTTTCTTTTTTTAAGAGACAGGGTCTTGGTTTGTAGTTCAGGCTGGCCCCAGCCAGCCTTTAACTCACAGTAATCCTCCTGCCTCTGTCTCCTGAGTGCTGGGATTACAGGCATGAGTCACCACCACATCCAGCACTGTGGTAGGTGGTTACTGGAGCTTGAACTCGGGACCTTGTGCTTGCAAGGCAGATGCTGAAACCACTGAGCTAAATCCCTGGCCCCTGAACGTTATTTTTTAATGTTAAACTATTAAAAAAAAAATCATACTCATCCCCTGGGACTTTGCAAGGCACTCAAATCTAGAAAGAAAGCTCGCTACATGGACACTCTTGAAGACCACTCAGAACCCGAGTCGGGCGGGGCCGAGGTGGGGGTCCAGATATCAGGATGAGCACTGCATGCGTCTTTGCCAGAGTCTAAACACAGACGCAGTTCCAGGCTTCAGTTTTATGAATGGGGTTTAGCAACCTTAGAGTTGAATTTTAGTTATAGGTGTGAGTAAAGGACATGAGTGTTTCTTCATCTGGGAAGACGGAGACCCTGATTGGCATCAAACACAGCTGAGAGCACCTATAACACAGGAGAGAAGTATGGTGCTGAGTAAACACCAAAACCAGTGCACCTTAAGAGGTGATATAATG
>PVIR01020483.1:0-30556 GCA_004026965.1 Petromus typicus | reverse complement strand
GGTAAGGCCACCAGGGATTGACTGTCAACCTAAGACAGGCACGCTCTCGGGTCTAAAAAAGAGGGAGATGTCGGGAGTAGCACCAGCTAAGATGGTGTCGGGCAGATTGCCAAGGGGCGTGGATTAAGTGACGGAACCTGCTTTGCCGCACAGCTGTGACACCTTATTAGGACAGAAGGAAGATGACTGGATCGCTGGCGGGCTCCGTGTTGGTTAGGGTATATAAGAGCGGGTAGAGGAAAGTGGAGAGGATTTTTGATTGTTCCATTAAAGGTTTGCTCCAGAACAGATTGTTGTGTTGTTCCTGTGGGCAGAAGCGATACGTCAAATATGATGAAATATGATGGACGCGGGCTGGGGGTTTAGGTCAAGCGATACTGTGCCTACCTTGCTAGCGTAGGGCCCCGAATTTGATCCCCAGTACCATAAAGGAGAGGAATGTGTGAAATTTGACACACTCGGCTTGTTAGTTCAGTGGCAGGTAGAGGAGCAAAGAGTTAAGGCAGAGATGCAGAAATGTGGCCTGAGACGGGTACTGCCAAGTGAAAGAAAATGAATTGCATGGAGATGTTGGGCTGCGTGCAGTAGGTGCCGTGAAGAGACTTGAGATGGTTTGCAGTGTGGTGGGAACAGGGCAGGGTGAGCCTGGTGCCAAGTGTGGCTCCACTGAGGGTGCAGATGGTGACCGAGGAAGATGGCACATGGATAGGGTGGATGCCAGTGTCGCTGGGCACCCAAGGATGATGCGTGTCCCCAAGGAGCTGGGGCTCTGGGACTCGGGAGGGAAGCCAGGCCTAGGCTCTTTAGGTTTATCATTTTTAGGGTTAATTATGTCTATAACAAAATGATCAGGTTCTGGGGAGTGATTCTTTGATTTTCAGGCAGACAGCAAAATTAGAGAATTCTTTGTGGTTGAAACAATAACTGAACCCAAGAGGAATTAGATTTTTCAAAAAATAAGGTGTGATTTTTGTTCATGGAGAATGAACAACCTGGTTAGGACAAAACAAAGCACTGAAGATACATAAATATAAGTCAAGTGCTCTGAGACACAGAAAAAATTCTGTTATTCAAAGAGGATCTGGTAATGGCCGGATGCTGCCTCTGAAGGGACCTTTAGCATGGAATAAAATATCCAGGATTGAAGCACATTAGTGTAATGTCTGACTCTGCTCAAAATCTTGAGTTTTTGTCCCTTGAAGAGTCACACAGCCAGCCAGGGTTTAGCTCATGGTACCCCATTTCCTATCTTCTCTGGAAGATCTCATGGTTAGATTTGGTGAGCAGCTCTTCTGCCTTGGGGTCAGGCAGTGTCACTGTGCAGCCCTGGGCTTTCCCTGTCTTCAGTCCTGGTCTCATGAGAACAAGTGACTCATCGCTCTTAATAGATGGAGGCAGGGCCCGGACGCTGGTGACTGCTGCTGCTGGTATGAGCTTGGAACCAGACACCCTGGCCTATCTTGGAAGTGCAAGGGCTTGAGTTCCATCCCTGGTTCTGCAAAAAAATGAAATCATGCATATAAACTCCCCTGTGTTCTACAGCCTCTTTACTTGGCATGATGTTTTCTGTTTGCTGTTTAGTCTTCTACTTAACAGCGTAAATTTTCTTGTTCATGTTTATGTTGCTCAGTAGTACTTTAAAATATATCAGAGCATCTAATCCGTCAGTGGCATCACTGAAATGATCTGGATTTTGCTTCTCATCCTTGCCAAGTGCCCGAAGTGTCCGCAGGAGATGGATATACACACCAGACTCACAAGATGGAAGGCAGGACTTGTCATGAGGATGTCACAGAAACAAGTACAGCAGCCAGATTGCTGAGCTGAGCCTTCCTGGGGACAGTCTGGGGAAGTTACGCGAAAAGCAGTGAGGCCTGGGCACAGGATAAAGGAAAAGGCACAGGGGCAGCTGGAGGAGGGACTTCTGCTCTGAGGGGCAGGACTGGCCTCCTGCGCACAGGTGGACTATGGGACCCCCAGGTGCCGTCTGAGGTGGGGTAGTGGCCATGTCCTCCCCAGGTGTCACCCAGGGCATCTGCCTGGCCTCAGCCCGCCCCCACTCCTCCTGGGCATGGAGGGTGGCCACGGCCTCAGGAGCAGGGTGGGAAAGCTGGGTGGGGCAGGACTCCAGGGAGCAGCACAGTGCCCAGCCTAGAACCTGAGTGGGGGGGCATCAGGAGCCAGGACGCTTCTGTTTTTCCAGCAGACTTCCTCACAAAAAATAAGAGGTGGAAATGCACAGTAAATACTGAGACTGTAAAAACCTGTGCAGTACAAAATGCACTGCCGTCAAGCTCCCACAAGTACCCATCCTCAGGTGGAGTACGCTCATCTCATCTTCCCTGCTACTGTCTCGCGCATCTCTGGAAGTCCTCCTCCATGTCCTTATGAGGTTGCTCAGACGTACACCGAGTGCTGCTGCCAGGCTCTGGCCAGAGGAAAGTGGGCTCACAGAAACGCCATGGGGTCTGTGGCCGCTGCACTCCCTGGACCTGACACTCTGAACTCCAGCTCCTCCCCAAAGGCAAAATACCCATGAATGACAAACACTGTGAATCAGTTCAGGACATTTAGGCAATCGGGACAGCACAACTAAAGAGACTCAAGAGAGGGGACTTCAGAGCTGCAGCAAGAAATGGCCAGAGCTGAGAGATGAATGAGTTTGAAAAGAAAATATTTCAAGGAGGACTCAAGGCAACGTGTCTTTTACTGTAATAAAAGTTCTGCACACTGTATTTTTTTAATCAACCCTTCTACAAATTCTAAATAATTATTTCAAAGAAGCAGTAAAAGCATTAAAGTCCTCTTGAGTGCCTGCGGGGGCCGCTGTGCCCGGGTGCACTGGCGCCAACCTGCTCCCTGCATCCTCCCATCCTTGCCTCCCTTCTCCAGGAGCCAGGAGTCTGACCCATCTCCTTGCAGGTGAGCAGAACTCATGACATGCTGGGCACCTCCACGCTGCCCAGGAGAGCTGGGCTGTGTGGGGGCACAGCATGGCCACACTGCCTTTCCCTGATCACTTATTTTTCTAATGTGGAAAAATATACACAAGATGGAAGCACACAAAGTGTGTGCATATTAAGTCTGGGCTAAACTTTTCATTTGGTCTTGATCATCCTTTGGCAGGATAGAAGCAGGACAGGAAAGTGTAGGAGGCTCTGTTTTGCATTAGAAAAGAATCCTTAGAAACCTGCTTCTACATCTGTTGTTCTTCCGCTTCACCATGTTATGTAGTTTTGTTAATCTGCAAGATAATCATCGTTCCAGTTTTCTGAAAGAAGACATCAAGGCTTGGAGAAGTTACATAACTTGTTCAGGTTCCAACATGGTAGTCAGGTCTGTCTGACTTTAGAACTGCTGCTCATTCTTTGGGATTAGGACTCATGTATCAGACTACAGTCTCCTAACACCCAGATCGCAAGAAGTTCAAGGTGACACATTTTCCAGGGGTTCTAATCAGCATCTAAAGAGGTGACTCATCTGACAGCTTTTTCCTGGCCAAGTCAGACTCAGAAACATTTTTCTAAGAGAGTGGCAAGTTTAAGATTTTTGCCAACAGAGCAGTAAGTCTGAGGAAGGATGACAGAGGAGGAACAGAAGAAACAGGAAGTCAGAAACAGGAAGTTAGTTCCCCCTTGTGAATCCTGGCCACCATATTGGTATGTGTGGGAGATAAGAGGTGGTGTAAGAAGCTCTTGCCAACGTCAGCTCTCCCTGACTTTCAAGTGTAGATGCTCTGTGCACTGGCTTGTGAGTCAAGTCCTTTTACTGTAGGCCTTGGTCTCCTGAACTCGGAAGTCCTGCCACTTTTGAGTCTCCAGCCTACTGAGAATCTTGGTGAGGTGATGAAACGCTTGAGAAGAGTGGCGCCTCTGAGAGACGACTTCTCTTCTCCTCCCCCCATGCTGACCCCATTTCCTGTCTTTTCTGGAAGATCTCACAGTTAGATATGATGAGCAGCTCTTCTGCCTTGGGGTCAGGCAGTGTCACTCTGTGTGGCCCTGGGGATTTCCCTGTCTTCAGTTCTGGTCTCATGAAAACAAGTGACTCATCACTCTTAATAGATGGAGGCAGGGCCCGGACGCTGGTGACAGCTGCTGCTGGTGACAGTTGCTCCTGCTACGGGCTCGGAACCAGACAGCCACCCACTGCACTGCTCCCCTCTGGAGCGTGAGTATGTTTGAAGACATACAGTTGAACAGGCCACAGCCCAGGATGTGGCAGAGTCACTGCTGTAGTTATAAGGACACTGCTCAGTCAGAGAAGCCATGACCCAGTTCGGGGCTTGAGGGGTTGTTTGACACACACTGCACCCCACACATTGTGGTCACAGCAGTGCCAACCACTTTGTCTTCCCTCAGACCCAGACCTCTGGCCAGGGAACAACAAAATGGGAGTCTCAGCCCGTTCACCATGTGGTTGGGACATGGCCCACAGAACCCTGACACCTGGCTACCTGGGAAGTCCTTGGAAATTGGGGCCTGTGCTGATCAGGGTGCAGCTCAGTGGAGAGTTTGTGTCCTGAACTGCAAGGCCCTGGGTTAAGTACTCACCACCAACATCCAAGATGAGACAGAAATTAGCTGTGCAAAGGCCAACCCACTGATCCTCTGACGGTCCCAGGGTTTAGCCCAAGCCCTGGTGCCCAGGTAGATGGGAGCAGTCCTCACGTCTGCCTGACTTCCTACCAGACTTCAGAGTTTATCGGCTCTTTGATCTTGAGAAAATTATTTCAATTCTATGTCTCTATTTTCTCTACTATAAATTGGAGACAATGATAGCAATTTTCCTAAATACCATTTGGGAATGAAAGAAGTGATGCGTGAAATGTGACCAAAATACAATGAATGTTCAAATTTTAAAAAATGATCACAGTAGAGGACACATTATCTTTCATCTCCCTTGGAATTCTTCCTCTTACTTTGAGCGCATGGATCCTGTAGTCCTGGCCACTCTTTGCAGCAGCTCTAGAGTCCCTTTTCCTAAGGGTCTTCAGTTGTGGCTGCCTCAGTGACCTAAACAAATTCAAAGAATTTATTGTCTGTAAAGATATTAAGGGCATCCATACCCACTTTCTCAAAAATCTGGCATGAGTCGACTTGTGGCTTTTTCTCCAACTCCTAACACCCCATGACGCTTTTGATCTTTCCTACATGACCATGGAGGGAAACATTTTGGATCCATCCAGGACATGGAGGTAGCCATGACAACACTACCAAAGACCGCAGGAAAGAGGGCACCAGGGCTGCTGCAGACAGTGGCAAGGAAGATGGGATGGGTGTGTTTAAGTCAAGGGGTCCTGTTTGGTGGGAGATTCATGGTAATGTCTTTAACAGTAGCAAATGTTTTAGGATTTAAATATTCACAGTTTGAGTCTATCATATATTCAAACTATTTAGATCAATGTTTGGCCTCAAGTAAAGTTCTCCGGAAGCCCGTAGTTCCCCCTTGGGTCCCTCCTGGGGCTGCACTTGGAAAGTCCGGACAGATGTGTGCTGACACGTGCCCCCACGAAGCAGCTTCCCTGCCCTGCGTGTCTCCTCTGCCCTACATATTCACCTCTCCTTAGCTCTGGCAGCAGCTGAAACATCTTTAATTTTTTCCTATTTCTGCAAAATTGATCATAATGTCCTGTTCTTCATTTCTGATTTTGGTTGAGTCTTGTCTTGTTCCACTTCATCATCCTAGCTAAAGATCAAAATGTCAATTTTATTAATCTCCATTCTTTTTGTCTGGGGCCTCACTGTGTAGTCCAGGCTGCCCTGGAAGTGCTGGACTCAGTCTTCCTGCCTCTGCTTCTGCCTCCTGGGTAACTAGCACTCCTGGCCCATGCCACTGCCTGGCTTTTGCACTTATCTTTTTCTTTCCTTCTGCTAAGTTTTGATCTAGGGTTTTTTTTCCAAGTTTCTTCAAATAGAAAGCTAGGTGTTCTTTTTACTCTACACAGCCGAAAACACGCACTCACTTCCGGTGCTGTGTTCTTGCCACCACAGGCCTCGGGCTGTATGCTTCCCACTTAGTTTTTCTCAGGCTGCTTCCTAACTTCCTTTGTGATTTCTTCCTTAACCTATTGGTTATTTGAGTATGTTCTCTTCATCAAACAACAGGACTGTTTCAGAAAGTGGCAAAAATAATGAGGTCAAAGTGTTTGAAGTGAGGGATTTCTGGGGACATTCCTGGGAAGTATGTTTTTAATACAGAGGACCTCGAGTAATAACCAGCCTGACATGTGAAAGACTTGGGTTTTGACCACAATTTTAGTTTTAACTTATGAATAACATCTTGAGTTACAATCTGATTGTCAGCTGCTTTGCTTCCAGATGGTCTCAGGTGTAGATTTAACCCTTAAAAAGGGTTATCTGGAAGGACATGATAACATTCTTTCCTGACAAATCCTGGACCAAGGTCTCTTGAAGGACCCTGAGATCTGCCTGGAAGAAAATGTGACCTAAAATTACACAGGAGAGAAAGCTTGAAGGCAAATGGCCAGCCTGAGTTACAGCCAGACTTTGGGAATGAACTGAGTTCCTAAGTCAAATGTTCATTGTACATTTGTGAAATTTAAACTCTTCACCAAGTGTTTTGATCACGTTCCGGGCAATCACATTCCTTCCAATTTCCCTTTACACCTGTGCTATCGATTCCTATTTCACCTGTGTAAAACTATGTTCTTTCATCACCTCCAGCACCTGCACATCACTGTCTTTTACTTTGTAATCAATGGAACTTGGTTCTACCCATTTCTAGGAGTTGTGACAAAGTAGATTGAGCCTTAATCTGGGTCTTTTCTTCATTTTCTTTTTTTTAACTTCATAAAGAAAAAAGGTTGTGTAGCTTATTCTGCCTTTGTAAAGCAGTTTTTCCAGACAGAAGTTTTTTATCATTTGCAGGTCACTCCAGTATCCTCTGGGCTCTAAGGGTTTTGCTGAGAGATTGGTTAATGGTCTCCCTGAGATGCCCTGGGACACAGCAAATCACTTTTCTCTTGCTATTGTCAGTATTCCTTCTTTGGTTTTGGCTTCAGACAAGTTGGTCAAAAGTCTAAAATGGTCTCTTGAGGTTGATTCTAATTAGATTTGTTGAACTTCTTGGATTTGTACTCTTGCACGTTTCATTAAATTTGGGGCATTTCTGGTCCTCATTTCAAGTAAGTTTTCTGCCCCTTCTTTCCCTTTCCGCTGGATGGCACTTGGCAGCAGCATTCACTACATTTTCTATCACATCTAGTAAAGGAAAGATGACCTCAGAGCTGCTTCAGAAAGGGGCAAGAACTGTAGGATTCGTGTGTTGAAAATGAGGTGGTGGTGATAGAATTGGAGAAGGATTAGTGGCACTGTGTCTTTCGAATGTAAACACTCACCATTCGTCTTCACCACCCCTCCTAGTATGAAGTCAGTCAGCGCCAAGTTAAATTCACCTTTGTAAGAACCATGGTGTCCAAGAAGCGCCATGCACTGCTCTGAACCCGGACTTCCATGATGGCGCCGTTTAATCCTCTCGGCTACTCCCAAGAGGTGCGCACATCATCGTTTCCACTTTCGCACTAGATAGAGAAAGGAAGCGAAGCATCCTTTTGTTAGTTACTTACAAGGATGGAACTAAGGCAGCCCTTGTTTGGAGCTGGTGCCCCGGTCAACCCGTCCCACTTTCCTCACCACCTTCTGATTGGTCTTTGGCCCTGGCTTCTTCAGCAAAATGCTCAGATGAACCTGCCCTTCCCAGGGCAGATAGTACTCACCAGGGTGGAGGGACAGCACCCTTAATCCTACCCAGAACTATGCCAACAATCAGTGGATCATTTAGTAATCAGGCATCCTAGATCCAGCCACTTCTGAAGAAGCCCCACCTACGACCGCATGAGGTTCTGGGGAACATCTAACCGTGTCATGACATGCACTCATTGTGACCCCCCAGATGTTTGGCTTGGTATGTAAATGAGCAGATGGCTCCCATGTTTTGGCCCCTAGGATTTTCTCCTTTTGCTTTTTTAAGAGCAGACTAATCTGATCCAAATTAGCTCAAAAGACCATCAGTGTCAAACTCAGATTTCTATGCACCAGCTGTTGTAGGCAGAGCCCCAGAGGCAGGTTATAGGCCTCTGCAGCTCCCTGCTTTGTTTCCTTGTGAGCTGCACTCAGTCTTGGCTGCCGTGGATGTGACAAGGCCCGGAGCTCTGAGTACTCAAGCTGAGGTGGCCCCGAGACTCAGCCTTTGACTGAGTGCCGTTCCCTGGAGAGGTGCAGTCCCATCTCAACTCGTCCTCCAGCCAGTCTTTGTCCCGCCTTTGGAGGTGGCCCCTGCAGACCTCTCAATGCATTGTCCAGATAAGCTTATGGTCTTCGCTTCCCCCTTTGTACAGAGTAAGAGACAGAGGTCAAGTTTCAGGCTCCCACATGTGGGTATCTAGTTTTCCAGCAAGATTTAGAAAGAGCTCTCTTTTCTCCAGTGTATGTTTTTTGGTACTTTTTTTTTTTTTTTGGTAGCAGGTATCATACTTGTTCTTATCAGGCAGATGTAGCCCAACTGAGCTACATCCCTGGCAACTTTTTGTTTATTTACTTTAGGACTCAGTGGCTGTAGAAGCATGAGGATATCTCAAGGTTTTCTCTTCTGTTCTGTTGGTCCATGTGTCTGTTTTTATGCCAGTACTGTGTCTTTCTGGTTACTACGGCACTTTTTATCTCAGAATTAGGAATTGTGATGCTTTTAGTTTTGCTCTTTTTGCTCCAAATTGCTTTTACTATTTAGGGTCTTTTGTGTTCCACTGGAATTTTAGGATTTGTTTTTGTTTTTGTTTTATCGGCACTGTGAAAACTTTCCTTACTGTAGGGATTTCACTGAATCTGTAGAGCAGTATGCATATTTTAGCAATATTCTTCTATTCCGCGAACATGGATGTCTTTCCATCTTTTAGTATTCTCAGTTTATTTCATCATTACTTTATAATTTTCATTGTAGAGGCCTTTTACTTTTTAGTCTATATGTTGATACTTTATCATTTAGTGCCTGTTATGAATGAGAATGTTTTAATCATTTTTTTCAGCAAATTCATTATTGATATATAGAAAAGCTACTGGTTTTTGTACATCGATTTTGTATTTATCTTGCTATTTTAATGAATTTATCAGTTCTTAGAATTTTTTGATGGATCTTTTTGGCATTTCTATACAGAGTTACATCATCTGCAGAGGGGGATAGTTTGACTTCTTCCTTTCCTGTTTGTATGCATTTTATTTCATGGTGTCGCCTAATTGCTTTGGCTAAAATTTTAGTTCTAGAAGGTTAAGAACTTCTGCACTCCTCGTGAGAGTGACTGTGAGTTTCTTGCATGTAGTTTTCATTACGAAGTGATGTAATGCTCTAGCCCTAAATCATAGAGGAATTTATCACGAATACATATTGAATCATGGCAAATGCTCCCCTCCATCTGTTGAGATGATCATATGATTGTTCTCCTTTCTTTTGTTGTGATATATTGATTATTGATTTGCAGATATTGAGCCATCTCGGCATTCCTGGGGTGGAACCAACTTCATCGTGGTTTATGAACCTTTCAATGTGTGTTGTTCAATTTACTCTGCCAGCATTTTGTTGAAACTTTGTGCATCTACATCCATCATAGATGTTTATTTCTTTCTCAATTAGGCAAGAGAAAGAACTAAAGGTATACAAATAGAAAAGGAAGAAATCAAACTATCTCTGTTTGCAGAAAATATTATATGGATGGAAAAAATGCAAAAATTTACCCAAATACTACCAGGATTGTTAATTTCATTAAAGTAGAAGCAGGATATAAAAATCACTGGTTTTTCTATACATCAGTGTTATAGTTTATGTCTAGATGTCCCCCTAAAGTCTCATGATGATATACGAGAGGTATCAACCCCAACCTATGAGATGTCAGATGAGTACCTGTGCCTTGGAACTGAATTCCAAAGGCAAAAGGGGTTAAGAGTAGGAAAGGTTTGGTGGGAATAGGAGAGGACAGCAGGGTCTTGAGTGGGTGGCTGTGTGTTCTCTCCATTGAGAATTACTGATGTTAAGTGGGGTAGAGGAATTTCTTATTGTGTAGAAGTTGCCCAGAACGGGTTGTGCCATGGATTTCAAATAACCAGTTAGGACTTGGGCTATCTAGTCAGTTCTTTCACATAGTAAACTGGAGCCTCAGAAGGAACTGGCTGATATGTATTATAATGTCCTCAAAATTAAGGATCTTGGAGTTGTTCCACCTCCCTATAGATCTCAGTAGGAAGCAGGCTGCATTCCGTGCTGCTTGAGAAAATTCATTCTTTGTCTAATGCCTCATCGCACCCTCTCATCTTAATTTTTACCAGTATGGCTGGCTGGTCACCACACTGTCTCTGCTCCTCTGTTTGCTGCTGCCTTACTTGACTGTCTCTCTGTTCGAGTCCCCTGTGGAGTTATCACATAAGCTAACTCAGTAAACCATCTTCTGCAGTGGGGATGCAGCTGGGACCTTTGAGGGGAAGGGATGCCCAAGGTGTAACACTGACTTGCTGTTAGAAGTGCAGGTTGTGCACTATCCTGACCTCATGCCTCCCCCAGTGCAGCATGAACAGGGCCCTGAAGAAAGCACGTTTATCAAGTCCAGATGCAAGGAGCCGGGGCTTCTTGAAAGAGTAAATGTCGGACTATTAACCAAAGCAAATCTGTGAGGAATTAGCTGGTAAGAGGGGGATTTAAGCAGGTGGCTTCACATGGATGAGAACAAAAGGATATTTCTTGTCTGCAACTGAACTACACTGGGAAAATTGCAGCAGTGAAATTGCAGATAATTCTTTGCTGAGCATCTCGTCTTTGTGTTCTCACTGGAGTAAGTGGAATAGTTTTATTTTTGTTTTGTTTTTATTTTTTTTTTTTGAGACAGGGTCTCACTTTGTAGTTCAGGCTGCCCCCGAACTCTCTATGTAGCCCAGGCTGGCTTTGGACTCACAGCAATCCTCCTGTCTCTGCCTCCCAAGTGCTGGGATTATAGGTGTGAGCCCCCAAGCCTGGCTGGTAGAATGTTATTTTTGCAGGGAGGAATGGATGGGAACAGAAGTCACCAACCCCTCAGGGATCCACTGAGGGAGGGAAATTAGGAAGAAGCTCAGGCACTTCCCAGACCTTTACTGTGAGGAGAAAGAGGCTCTTATAGCTCTTGCTCTTGCTGGACCCTCTCCTTCCCACAGCTTTTAAACTGGTGGTCTTCACTGAAGAGCTCTGTCCTGCTGCGCAATGACTTCTTGTGTAGCTGGGGTTAGGCAGGAGCAGAGCTAAGATAGGAAGAATCAAAGTGAACAGTGAACCAAGCAGGGAGTGAGACTGTGGCAGCATAGGGCACTGTGTGCACCCAGGAGCTGTGCCCAGCTGCCTGCCTTTGTGGGAAGCGTGGTTGGAAAGAATTCTTCATAAGTGGTAGGAACAGTGAACCTGTGTTGCCTCCAGCTGTCTGTCTCTCTGTTCGTGTCCCCTGTGGGCTTATCAGGGCCCCAGCAGGAAAAGCTTTTGCACCTGTTGTAAGTTCTTCCTTTGCTGAGCAGTGGAGACTTCAGAGGTTTCCACAGTCCAGCCACACAGTGAGTAGGAGCACAAGGGTGAGCCTCAGGTCCAGAGGGTTGAAGTTTAAAAGAAAACATAGAGAAAAAACCCAAAAAAGTTCACTTTTATTTATTTATCTATTTTTTTGAATAGTGATGTTTCTTCTTTTCACACTGTGCTGGCTCGGGGTAGAGTCCTGGATGAATCTCCCAGCCAGAGAGCCCCAAGGTGGCTACATGGTCATTTTGGGGCTGAGCTGGAACTCCTGGCTCTGTGCCCTGTGGCGTCTGTACCAGGCTGGGTCAGGGCGCCATGGGGGTGGGACAAGGACACCAGTATGGTAGCTCTTAGGTCCTCTTCCTCCCTCAGGACGCTGCCTCTTACCTGCTTCATGAGAGCACAGGACAGGCAGGGAGGGGAGAAGGGCCTTATCTGAGCACTTGCGACCCGGAGTCCTCATCGAGGCCTCAGGGCTGCCGAAGTTCCTGGGCCCAAGTCATCACCCCATTTGCTTTCCCTGTCTACACACACTGTGGGAACAAAGTAGGCTGGGGAAAAATGAGCCAACATTGAGGCCAGAGAACTATTTGGCCCTATTTGTGTATTAATTTGGGTATATTTGTTTTGTTTTTTGAGATAGGATTTTGCTACATATTTTAGGTTGGTTTTGAATTCCTAGGTAGCCCAGGCTGGCCTGAACTCACAGTAATTCTCCTCCTCAGCCTCAGTGCTGGGATTATAGGCTGCACCTAAATACTTGGTAATTGATATAGTTTCACATTCAACATAACTATCTGAAAAGTTTTTTTTCTGAATTAGTCAATGTTTACAGTATGTAATGATTACATTTGTTAACGGGGAGTTGATCGACTTCATTCTTTTTTGCCATTTGTCCCATGCCTCTCTCCCTGCTCCTTCCAACTCATGGTCCTCTTGCCATTTGCAAAAGCTCTATTTTCTCTTTCTCTCATCAACACATGAATGGATAAAGAATAGCATTTGTACACAATGGAACACTACTGTATGGCAAAGAACTGGAGGCTTTCACAGGTAAGTGGATGCACCTTGAGACTATAATACTAAAATAAGTTACACAACCTTACATACCACATGGTGGTTTTTTTTTTTTTTTTTTAAGGTTTTTTGAGACAGGGTCTCGCTTTGTAGTTCAGGCTGGCCCTGAGCTCAGCCTCCAACTCACATCACAGCAGTCCTCCTGCCTCTGCCTCCTAAGTGCTGGGATTACAGGCGTGAGCCACCACGCCCAGTATGGTATGTGGTTAACCAGGTAATCAAACCCGGACCTTTGCACTTGCAAGACAGGTGCCGGAACCACTGAGCTAAATCCCCGGCCCACCACATGGTTTCTTATATGTGAAACTAAAAATATAAAGAGCAAGGTAGAAGATAGGAAATAGGGAGATCTTTCCCAAATGCATGAGTAAAAGGCCACTTTTAAAGTTTGGAGAGGTAGTGGGTACTCAGGTAGCATAAACTTCAGCAACACAACACTTTGAGTGCATTAAATAAATATAAATTTTATTAAAAACACTCACATAGCGTTATCAGGAATGATATAATAATAAACAGCTTTCAAATACCTGCATTCATAACATTACAATACTTTACAGTATTTATAACCATCCTTAGATTTTACAAACCAAACATCTCATGAAAACAAAATGAGACTAAGTTAAAAATAAGAAAAAAGCATAGAAAAATGCACACAGAAGTTCATTATTTTAGTGTCCAAATGCAAACATTTTCTACCAAAGTTAGCCTATAGCTTTTAGAAGTGAACTGTACATCACTGTGCATCCATCAAGATGAAAAATTCATTCAAGTAAAGTTGCCACCACTGAAGCATTTTCAAGTATGGCTATAGAGTCAACCTGATATTCCTACATAAGCCAACGGTGGGTCGGCTTCTCTTTCCTTCTGAGGCAGGCTACCTATGTACAGTTAGAGATCTGATATTTACATTATGCCACTCGGCTTCCTACCTGGCCTCTTCGCACCTAGCCAAACTACTCTTCCTGCTCTAGTTGGCCAGCAGTTTGAAAATGACAGTGGAGAACAGTCACCAAATAGTCACTGGATGGCTATAGACACCAAACCCATGAGCTGTGCCTGGGCTCAGATCATGGTGCGTGGAAAAGAGTATGATCATATGGTTTTTCTTTCTTAAAGCAAAACAAATGGCTTTAAAATGCTTTTAAACTGGACACAGCCAAAAACTTGAGAGCTTTTTTAAGAGACAAAAATCAAAGCTTTGGCCAATAGAAACTAAAGGCCCCCACTGATTTAAAAGATTTGATCAATAAAACCCAAAAGTCTGTGATGATTAAAGATTTAATAACAAACAAAAATCCCAAGAGTTTCCACTGATTAAGAATTTATTTGAAGAGCTAGTAAGCAAAAATGTACTCAGCGCTTGAATGTAATTGTACAGTCCTATTGGACACCATGCCATAGGGTTAGGCCCACCTACAGAAGTCCTTGTGAGTTTGCCTGTACTGACTTGTACTTCACAAAGGCTTTATGGAGAGTTTAAATATTCTGGCCAACAGCTACTTCCCAAACTCCTAGCTTACAATTTTCCCTTTTAACAGCTCAGTGCATTCTATTTTCATGTAATATTATTTTCCTCCTTGAAATAGTCAAAAGAGCCTCCAAACTTTTCTTTACAAAAAACAGCCAACGCATTCACAAAAATTAGTCTTACATCAGTACAATAGGAGGGATTCAGAGTAAGAGATAAATCCCTGAAAAAGAATATATTAACCTCAACAATTTTACATGAACACAGGTGATGGATGTGTTGGCAGAAGGGGGTACATGAACTGAAACATCCCTGATTTTTTTAGAACAAAAAGGTTGAAGTTCAAGTTACACTTGCTAAGAAATCAAGTACTGAAAAAAAGATTTTAATAATTAACAAAGACTTGGAAAAAAAATGATGGTACACGCTCTAAGCTTCACTCGGTTCAAAACCCTATTGCCAAGCTAGCGATGAGGTATATGGCAAGTAGAAACATCTCTCAACCCTCGCATGAATTTTCAGCTCACATAATTTCTGCAGGCTGAGTAGCACCATCGTGATGTGAGTTCGAATTCAATTCCATATATATGTATATATTTAATTTTTTACAGTACTAAAATACTAAAGCATTGCATTAAAAAAGTCCTGTTTACAATTTAATTTACTATACAACTCTTGTACTTCTTTATACAAATTAACGATTTTAAAATCACTACAGCAAACCAGCTGCCTGTTTTATTTTCTTTTCAGCCAACAGACATACACAGAACTAACCCTGTTTGTCTTTTGCCGGAATCAGTCCACCCAATCTTCCTGGGAAGGACGACACTAAGCCATGATATGGGGCTTCCCGAGGGACAGCATGGCCAACACAAAAGCAGAGCCCTAGAATAGCACAGGCTCTTGGGGACATGCGTCTATGACCTGTGTCTAACAGAGTCTTACAGCTGACATGGCGGAGCAAGCAACTTGTCTCACAATGTTGTAGAAAACTGTTTTACAGTATAGCACGAGAGGTGAGCACCAGAAAACGTGTTTTGTGGACTGACACTCCCTTCAACCCAGTACGCCTCGTTCAGAGCTCGCTGTGTTCATAGTGAACACAAATGCTCATCACTGGATGTGTGACTCAGAGCAAAAAAATGTTTTAAAAGCTTTGTTTCTTTAGAAAAAACTTTTCATCCTCAAATGAAAGTAAACTTTTGTTTTTAAACGTCTTAGTACCTTAGCATTGTTCAAGTTGCCAAAGCTTAGGTAGGCAAAGTGCTTCTAAAACACCATTTAAAATATTTATACATATACTTGTATGTGCACATATACAAAGGTGTGTATAGATGTACATAAATGTTTTTTTGTCCTACAGGACGTCACTGGATGAGTGAATTCCAGAGGCCTTTCAAATGTCCACATTGTAAAAACCAAGCTTGTGTAAGAACAGGTAATTCAGGATAAAAACTTGAATGCAAAGGCACCCCCTTTCTTCTGGGGTGCTGGAGTGCACTGGTAGCATATCATTGATAAAAAGGCATTAAATTTTCCACTATTAGCACCATTTCGTGGAACAACCAGTTTCAGTGTTTTGCGGCTATTCATGTATGCTTCCTGTATTTTGATAAATATTTTATTTTGATAAATAAAATATTAAGATTACAGTAAGAACTGCATGTTAAAAACCATAATTCCAGTATTTCAGTACATGACAGATTCAGCACCGGATGGTAATAAGATTCCTGCCACGATAGCACTACAGTACTTGATTTGACTATGCAAACTGGGTATTATTCAAAGTGGTCACAGAGTTTCATGGGGGGGTTAAAAAAGAATCACATTTACATAGCATCTCGTCCGATAATAGAACCAGTGTTGAACAACGTAAATTGTGGAACATTTTTCTTCCCCGCTGTTTTGTTTTTTGCATAGAATGCTTTGGTCTTTTTCCTGGATGCCGCCTGGAGCCCGGCCAGTGGATCCAGGTGGTTGGACAGACAGCTCGCGCACTCTGCGGGGAGCCCGCGGACACTGGGGCCCTGCCGCTGGTCACAGGCCGGGCCACCTTCAGATGTACCTGTTGTACGGCCCCGTGACCCGCGTGAAGGCGTACGGCGACGTGGTGACTGTGGAGTCGGTGGTGGCCGAGCTGGTCTTCTCCGCCAGGGACTTGATAAAGCGCAGGTAGGAGGGCTCCTGGGGCTCGGCCAGCTCCCGCTTCACCTTCTTGCCGTGGGACTTCTGGGCCACGTAGTCGGGGCCGTACTTCTCGCACTCCTCCTCCTTCTCCCGGGCCTTCTCAGCCATCTTGGCCTCCCAGAGCGCCAGGCCATGCTTGGGCTCGTTCAAGCTCTTGTGCTGGTAGAAGACCAGCGAGATGCGGGTGGGGTCGGTCCTATCAGGGTCGTTCAGGGGGGTGGTGGCATGGAGCTCACGCTTGGCACACTCGATGAGGATGGAGCCGTGGGTGGGGGCCACGGCCACGCCGCCGATGTCGGGGTCCAGGAAGCTCTGCTCGCTGTCCGACCACACTTCCTCGTCCTCCGCCGTGGGAGGCGCCCCGGGCTTCTCCAGGCAGGCGGCCTGACTGAGCGTGTGCAGCAGGCCCTGCCCTGACTCCGGCCCATCTAGCGGGCCTCCCGCGGGCATCCGGGGCAGCCCGTTGGTCAGGTGGGGAAGCACCGTGTTCTCCTTGTTCTGCAGATGCAAGGCGTGCAGGGAGTTGCTGATGCCGCACCCCACCACCGGGCTGCAGTTCTGGGGCGGGTGGTGCACGCCGTTCTTGTGGTCCACGTTGGCACTGGCCAGGTTGGGGGGACATCGGGAGGCAGCACCCACAAAGTGGCCGTCCACCTCGTGGGCGGCATAGGGAGGGAAGGGCCCTGCATGGTGGATGCTGGGCTGTGCAGTGCAGGCGCCCTGCCCGCTCGGGTTCCCATAGCCCAGGAACTTGGAGGGGAAGCTCGGGCTATTGCCAAACCTCTGCTGGTAGAGGGTGTGGATAGGTGGGAGGTTTAGCTTAGCAAGATGTTCCTGGCTCGGGTACCTGTACAGATCCACGGGCTGAGACTGAGGGGCATAGGATCCCAGGTAAGGGGCACACCTGTCCCTGGGCACAGTCCCATTGCACTGATAGGCTGGGCACTGGTTATTCTGATTTAAGAGCCCAGGGTAGGGGCTCATGGGGCTAGAAGAGCTCAAGTAGGAGCCTGCACCTTGGGGTGGGGCGTAAAGGCTCATGGGGCTCGTGCCCCTGTACACATCTGCCCCAGGGGAAGAGCTTGGGTAAGGACCGATGGGGCCGGGGCATCTCAGGTACAGGTTAGGGGCGCCAGAAGCATAGGCACCGGCAGGCTCGGGCTGAGGCTTCCCGGGCACAGGGTGCTGTGGCGGCTGCGTGGGCTGGGGCTGGGGGGGTTGGGGCGGCTGGGGCTGCTGTGCCTGCGCCTGCTGCACGGCTGGTCCTGAAAGTCGCGGAAGTTCTATGGAGAGGGGAAAAAGAGGCACACGTCTGCTTGTTAAAGGTGCTGAAATGTGGGCAAGAAAAACCACCATGGTCCAGACTCTCCCACACTGCATGCAAGAGACAAAAGTCAGTTTCCAGTAAAGCCCGTGTCTCAGATGTCAGAAGTAAAACGCACAGGGTTCCAAGCAATCATGAACCCCACATCTCAGGCAGGCCGGGGCACCTGTGGCCCTGCCTCCCTCCACCCGTCCCTTCATTGTGGGGCTCTTGTGTGGCCCACCAAACAAGTTCGTTTATGGATCTGTCTTTAGCCTGCTCCACACCCTATTGCTAACTAGGGCCCAAGTGAACAGATCTCAATGTAGCTTCGTTTGCCCAAGGCCTGGCACACATTTGTTACAATATTAAAACTTGGCGGCCTAAGATTTGCCACAAAGGATGCAGTGATGTTTTTGGGACAAAGGATGATATTTATTTAAAGTAAAAAATGCCCAATACAGTTAGCAAACCTGACTTAGCGACAAACTTTTCCAGGAAAGGAACTGATGTGGCTATAGCTGATACTTTAAAGACTTTTAAAGTCCATATTTCTCACCAGAGTTATTAAGAATGAAGAAGTGGGACTGCAGGGACAGTTGAGACTCACGCTGACTGTTACCTACAGGAAAAGGGCAGTGGGAGGGGCCAGAACCAGAGCTCCCTCTGAAGAAGCTATTTGTTGAGAGGGCTTGATTTTTCTCGTGGAATGTAAGCAATAGACAAATAGTGAGCATCAGCTTAGTTTCCCTGAGCTTAGAACTAAAGCATCTGGAATGCTTGGATTTGTTTCTTTTACAGCACCAACTATAGATATGAGGATCAAGGACTAAAGAAATGGCATGTCCACTTAGGGCTGACCCCTTAAGCATTATGTATATCCTCCTTTGGGGGATAAGAGATTAACAGGGTGGCTCCGTGTAGACTGCTCATTGTGTCTACTGAAAAGGAGCTTTTAAACCTGTCGATTGGAGGATACTGTTTTAGTTATCCAGGCCTAAAAACACTGGAGTAATTTTTAACCCTTTTCTCCTCTATCCCAACACTTTTCCACCCATAATTTTTTGGGGGGGGTTGGGGGAGAATGTACTTCCATGATTCTTAATGCATTTTTCCGCTACCACCCTGGATGAAGATCTTGTCCCTTCTGGGCTGACTGCTTACTGTGCAGCTGGCACACACTGCCAGGGCAACACTGGTTTCCTCATATCCCTTGCTTTTACTATAGAGTAAGATCCAGATGTCTCCATCAGTCTGGGGCCCAAGGCATGTTATCTGCAAGGGCAGAACCTGGTCCTTGCTCCACTAGAGATGGGTCTGGTTCTGGCCAATCCAGCCTCCCACCCCATCCCCCGGGGCACACGCCCGCTCACCTGTCAGCTGCTTGGCCTGGCTGGCAACCTCCACCTGCTTTGTCTTTGGGGCCACTTTCTCCTTCTCAATCTTGCTGGCACTGTTTTCTAGGGAGGACAGTTTCTCGGCAGCTGCTCTCTTGGCCTCCAGCTTCCTCTGTCTGCAGGTCTTGGCTGGTTCTGGCAACGTCCTGACTTTGCGCCGAAAGGAGCTTAGCACCTCGATGGCGCCCGTCCGCTTCTTCTCCTCCTGAGCCTCTGTGCTCCCGAACTCATCCACATCGGAGAGTTTGTACAGAGGCAGCACGTGCAGCTGCTCATCCTTGGGCACCACTCCAAATTGTCGATTGTCTTCTCTCGTGAGTGTGACCACCTGGTGGGCAAGGGAGACTTCACAGCTCAGTCATGCTGTGTGTGTATGTGTTTGCATGTGTGTGCATGCCCATGCACTTGTCTGAGCCTGCAGGCTTGTGCTGGGCCAGTGGCCTCCACACTGTCACTAAGGCAGACAGCCACATAATGGTGTGGGGACACAAGACACAAACAGCTGGGGCAGATGTGGGCTTCTTTCCAAGAGGGTGAAAGCTCCTTTTACAAATGACTCCTGTACCTTGGATTAAATGGCTCTTAACTCTGTTTAAGAAATTCATTGTGGGGCTGGGGATGTAGCTCAGTGGTTCCAGCATCTGCCTTGCAAGTGCAAGGTCCTGGAGTTTGATCCCTGGCCACTATACACCACAATGTTGGGTGTGGTGCCTCATACTTGTAATCCCATCACTCAGCAGGCAGAGGGAAAAGGATTGCTGTGAGTTCAAGGCTGAGCTGAGGGCCAGCCTGAACTACAAAAGTGAGACCATGTCTCAAAAAAAAAATTGTGGTCCCAGGGATTTAACACAGTGGCAGCACACCTGACTTACAGTCTCAAGATCCTGAGTTCAAGGATCCCAATGGGAAAAGATATAAATAATGTAAACTTGGAGACTGGGTTGTTGGGTTATGTGTATACAACACCCAATAAGGAAAAAACAAAAAGTCAAAACTACCTCTTTTGCATTGATACGTTTAGGGCTTTTTGGATAGTTGGAGCAACCCAGCTTTTGATAGTCGCTCATTTGATTTTGGTGGATGGTAAAAATAAGGCCTAAAGGACAGGTCCCCCAGTGCAAGGGAGGTGATCCCTGCTCGTTACGTGGGGTGTGGTGAGGCCTGCTGCTTCACATGCCTGTTGCTGAGCCTCTAGTTACTTCTATTCCTCACAGGTGCTGCTGCCCACAGGCCATACCCGACCCTAAATTCCATCCTCCTCCTATGAGCTGTCTCCTTCCACAGAAGGAGGGTCTGGGCCTGCTCCCCCCAAGCTAGTGTGGGTGTCTTCTTCCCAGAAACCAACTTAGCTATTAATGAGCAGGTCTCTGAGGGGGTTGGTGAGGCGCTACATGTGCTTTTCAAGTCCCTCATCACAAACAGGCCTGTGGCTAACTCGGCTGGCAACGTGGGGTGGCTTCTGCATTTGAGGGGTTGTGTTAAATGCCTGGTTCTTGCCCTTCAGAGAATGCCATGTCCTCTTCTAGGACCATCAAACTGATGCTTTTTCTGCAAAACTTCACTCTCCAATTCTTGACATGCCCTGGATATCAGTTAGCACTGGCCTGAGGTCCCCACACCCCGAATAGGACTTACTGCCTGGAGTCTGTTTTTCTTCTTGAGTCTCCCTGGACATCTTCCACAGCTCTGTGTATCTGGGATGGGGGCCCATTAGGGTAAGTCAGAGTCTAGTTCTTACTATGTAGCCTGGGCTGGTCTTGAACTCATGAGCCCCAAAAGGTGTCCTGTCTGACTCCTGAGAGACTAGGACTACAGGCAGGTGGTACTGTGCCCAGCTCTGAATTTTCTTGCCCCTAATCTGCACCCTGCACAGTCCCTTGGCAGGCAAAGCAAAGCCCAGACTTGGTGGGGAGGAGGTGCCCAAGGCTTTATCCATGTCCTTCACTTGCCCTGCAACTGCCCCGCAGCTCCTCTGCACCTGCTTGGAGCCCCAGTGAGAGTCCGTGGTGCTGCGTAGTGGCACAGCACAGAGGTGATGCGTGTGTCCAGGGTGCCACACACACGGTGACAAGCGCCCCATCAGTGTCAGCACCCTGGAGGTGGAGCTGTGCCAGAGGCTCACAGGGAAGCCAGTGCTTAAAATGACGCTGGCCTAGACCAGCACTGCGAGTCCCTACAGCGGTGCCAAGAAAGCTCCCTCCCCTTGTGGCTCACCCATGGCACTTACCACCGTGCTGCCATTCTGCATGTTGTGCAGGTCCCTGTGGGCGTGGGCACAGAAGTCCAGGCACGCGGTGACCCCTGAGAACGGGCGGCCCTCCTTCAGCCCCAGCCGGCACTCGGGGGCCCTGTGCTCGTACTCAATCTGAGAAAGACAAGAGTGGGCCATGAGGCGGGGTAGGCTCTACAGCATACGGAGGCTCTTAGGGCCTGGGAGGGCTGTGTCCAGCCTCTGAGATGCATGACTCTGGTCTGAGAGTTGAATAAACCATGTGTCCTGACCATGACCCCATTTTGTGTTGTTGGACATCTAGGATGTGCTAGGGTATCACCAGCTGCAGAGACTGACCTGAGAGGCAGGCACGGCTTTCCTAACACTGGGAAGATTTCCATAGGTGACAGCATTTGCTCTGTGCAAGCTGCCCAGGAACTCACCCAAGTGTGGGTCTTTGCAGAAGGCTTTCAGCCACTACCCGATTTTCTTACTAGATACAGGGCCAATCATGATTCTGCCTTGATTTCTCCCAGTGAGCTGCGGTAATTTTATTTCAAAGGCTGTTTCATGTAACTTGCTGACATCATTGGTACCAAGTTAGTCATGGGGTGTAAGTGAAAGTCCACAAGGGACAAGTGGTGAGCTCAGTACTAGTGAGGCACTGCACACCTTTTACTGTCACCTGGCTTTCTTGTCCCACTTCCTTGGCACCTGCACCCCTGACCTTCCCGTCTACCTCCACCTACAGTGTGAATGGCTACCTGCAGGTGTTGGCCCAAGTCCCTCCACACAAAGTGACAGCACTGAGGTGGGCACAGCTGTTGTCTGGTGTAACAATGCAGTGGGAATGGGGGGTGACAGATACGTCGTAGGACTGGATTTCAAATTACAGACAAGATACATCACCACGAGTCTCCCTGTACTATTCCTTTGTTTCTAGCACATTAGGCCCCTTCTTCTCACCACTTGCTATAGCAGCTTGAGTCTTCTTTCCCAAGTGTGACCAGAAACAGTGACTGCCCAGGGGAAGGCAGCTCGTAAAAACACTAAGCTGTGTCCTCATCCAGCTTATACCAGAGCCAAGGGGACTAGAAAGGGCAAAGTTTCAAGTAGACGCAGGATGGCAAGCCAGAGCAGCGTTGCTAAAGACACCTGGGAAGAAGTCCAGAGATACTGCAGAAGGAGTGAGGATGACGGGGTGTGTTTCACTAGAGGGAGCAGATGTGACTAGGACTAATGGCAATATGTCATTTAAAACACCATATTTGTGTGGTGCTCTGGACAGGCTGACATCATATGGAAAGGACTTGAGCCGATGGTGTTGCTTAGTCCTTCACTGTAGCTCTAAGGATCCCCCCCCACCCCGAGACTGAGGTCTCAGGCAGTGAGTGGGGAATGGGGAGCCCAGCTTGGCAGCCCCTCCTGCCCTGGCCCCCCAATCTTTCCGTAGGACCCAGGTCGGGCCCTGTGGAGTCACCACCAGTAACATGGCCAACACTGATCCCAAGGCTCAGCTGGAGACACCTATCTGACTTGAGACCTGACTTGGTACAGGTGCCATCGATCCAGAATACGAGTGACCTCCCCATGTAGGAGGACACAGGCTCTACCTGCATGACAGAGCAGCATCTCGGTGTGAGGTTCGCTGATTTCAGGCAATTCACAGCAGAATACCAATTCTGCATATGGCCCAGAAACAGAAAAGAGGTCTAAATGTGCAGAGACAACCAAGGTGCTGTGACTAGCCACAGGGGCCCCGGGAGAAAAAGGCAAAGGTGGAGATATTGCAGGGACCTTGCTGTAGGCATCTGCAAAGCTACAGAACCAGGCAGCCTGGCACTGCCACCGGCAGATGCACAGACAGAGGGAGAGGTCCAGGCACAGACCCACCTGGTCACAGCCACCTGAATCCCACCAAGGGGCAAGAATACAACAAGCATATGGAAAACACTATGGAGGTCCACCATGTACAAACTACCATGAGATATAGCACCCCCACTCCTACGTCCACCCCTGAGGAGCTGGGGAGGGGTATGAGACATTTCTCTGCCTCGGTTCCCTGCTACACAGCTGAGCCAAGATTCAGACTCGAGCTGAGTGTCCATCGTGGATGACATCAGAAAAGGTGGCAGAAGTGTTCAAAGACTCGCAGCTGTATGCTATCGTGAACAGGTGCGAAAATTCTGGCACCACGTGTAGGTGGAATGTAGAGAAGGATCTCAAAGTGGGCGGGAACCAAGCATTAGCTGGAAGCTGGGAGCTCTGATGCTGGCAGGAGCACACCAGTACCTCTAGCACACAGTAAGGCAACTGTGACCACAACAGCTCATCGACTATAACTTGCTCTCTGGAACATTTCACAGACAGCTGTGACACACCACACGTGCCTGAATTCATCACATCTCACTGCCGCACATCCTGAATGGTCACTGCACCAGGGACGGTGCAGTTAGTGTGTGTCAAGTAAAAACAAGACTGGCGATTTAGGTCAGTGGTTCTCGCACCTGCATGGCAAGAGCAAGGGCCTGGGTTCGATCCCCCCAAACCACATACAACATTACTGTGCATGGAGACTCACTCCCACCAGCAATCAGTACCACATACCACAGTGCCCTGCATGCTTGCTCAAGCCTGTAATCTCAGCATGGGGGGCGGGGGGGGGGCAGGAGGATTGCTTTGAGTTCAAGGCTGAGCTCAGGGCCATCCTGAAGACAAAGTGAGACCCTGTCACAAAAAAGGAAATATAGTGCTGCCAGTTGAATAAACTGACGTCAGCCCCTCTTCTTGGCGAGGATGCCTCTGCAATCGGCTTCTATTCCTCACTATTACAACATTATAGCTCCTTCCTGGATTCTGCCAACTCCTGCATCTCTCAAATTTCCTCTAACCTAGATGCACATCAAAACCTGTGCATCCAAAAGGACATTTAAAGGCTGGGCCCATCTCCACATCAAAACACACTGCTTTTCACTGGTGCTTTGATAGTTAATGGAATCACCTGTCCCAGCAGAAATCTGGTGGCTCCCCAGCTCTCTTGCTTGAATTTCTATTTAAATAGACACCACGTTTTAAAGATTCTCCCTCAAATATTTCACGCATAGTTTTCTTGTCATCTAAAAATCTTATGCCCAGCTATTGCACTGGTTTTCTGCTATGATCTCACACAGATCCAAGGTACTTTCCTCGAGGGACCTTTCTGAAATATGGATTGTCTACTTTCTACCGTTCATCACTAGGACAGTTCCATGATTTGGCATCTAAGGACATCAGTGACACTGTTTCTGCTTCCAGGAACAGCACTTTCTCAGCAGGGTGCACAGGCCTCTCACTTTGCTGCCTCCATGTTCCTTGTGATGTCGACCCGTCACCTTGAATGGATCAAGAAAGCCTGGGAGGGGTTTGGACCATGAGCATGCCTGGACCTGAGTAAGGAGCCCTGGGCGGAGAGGTCATGAGCCAAGACCTCAGAGACTGTCTGGTCCCTGTCTGCTGTCTCTGTTGTTGTTGCCCTGCTATTTCCTGGCTGGCATAAACTGAGCACTTTTGCTGCACGGTGCTGTTCCTGCCTTGGAAACAGCCGACCATGGATCAAACCTTCTGAAACCATGAGCCAATCACAGCTCTTCTCCCTTCAGAAGGCAATGATGTGGCCATGAGCCAATCACATCTGTTCTCTCTTGAGAAGACTAGATTTTTGTCCTAGTGACAAGACCTAACTAATACACTGCTTTTTATTTTCTGTCTCCTTTAGTAAAGCAGCTCTTAACCATGTGAAGCCTGCTGAACGGGTAACAGCTTTTTCTTGTGGCCATTGTTGGTGCTATGGAAACAATTAAGACTTTACAGCCTTGCTTTTTTTCATACACAATTTGTAAGTGGGATAGATCACAAAAAAGGTACTCAGCACTTAAAGGCTAAACACAACCAAATATGTTAAAATGTGATGTTCGGGGACACAAACATATGCTTACAGTGCAGTATTGTCCTAGCTTTCAAGACAGCCTAGGAAAAATTAAGTGATTAAAAATGGGGCCACATGGGGCCGAGGATTTATTTCAGAGGTTCCAGTACCTGTCTTGCAAGCACAAGGTTCCAAGTTCGATCCCTGGAAACAGCATACAACAAGGCCAGGTGTGGAGACTCAGGCTTGTAAACCCAGCACTCAGGAGGCAGAGGCAGGAGGATTGCTGTGAGTTCAAGGCTTACCTGGGCTATAGTGAGCTCAGGGCCAGCATGTCTCAAAAAACAAAAAAAACATGGGGCCACATAATTTTAATATAATCGCCAAAAGTCTCCTTAGGCAGAATAATTCCCATGAGAACAAGCAGAAGAGCTAGAACAACTGCAACCCTGAAATCTCATGTCTTTAAAGCAAATTCCAGATGGGAGGTTTTCAGATACCAGAAACAACAGAGGTGGTTTCAGTAGGAAAGAGTTGCAGAAATAAATGCAATTTACTGCTTCAGAAATATTTTTGTACTGAGGTCAGGTCATCAATAATCAATGCATTAATAAAACTACTGCGGGTAATTATTTCAACTTACCTGATTACTGTAGGCATCAGGTGCAAGTTCTTTGTATTTTGGTGCAAGCAAAGTGGCCAGGTTTTGCAGGTGAGACTCCAATTTCTCTTCCTGTGTAAAATGAAGAAATGGACATATTATATTCTATGTCGGTTCTCTGTAAATCAAAGAGTCAGTCACATCATTCCTTCATACATAACAAGTAGACCATCTTTTCTCTCCTTCTTTGGAGCAGTCCCCCCAAAAAAATCATTCGTATGGTTTTTAAATTGTTATCCAAGGTTGTACAAGACCGACTGAATGAGCCCAGGATACTTTCTACTCTGAACAGATCTTGGGGGACACTTGTAGTTCTATTTGAACTTACTAAAAAATCATTTTAAGATGACTTGATCTAATATAACCTACTTGTATTTTTAAGGATAGATCTTCTTTAAGATCTTTGCATGCAGCCAGCTATAGACCTCTGCTGGGATCAATGAAGCTCGGGGTTTGCGTATGACTCTGGTGATGGGTGGGTGGTTATCAGAGGTGTCTGGTGGAACACATGGAAACAGGGTCCTTGTGCTGGAAGCCACCGGCCGAATTCACCTTCATTGCTCAGCCAGTGCCTCTCCAAAGAGCTCTCCCCCTGACTGCATCAGGGCCACTTTCATATGGTAAATGAACTTTCAAACTGTTATAAGCATAGGACAGAACCTCAACTTTGAATTTCTGTGGATAAGTGGGGTGACAATTGACTGCTCAAATGAGATTATATTAACTGTGGTTACAGAGCACAATGTTTGTCTTTGGCAAGAAGCTTTCAGTGAAGAAAAGGAGTTGCTGCTCTGCATGTTTATTAAGAATGTTAACTTTGTGAGAAGATGCCCAGAACACATGGATAATATATTCCTATTTTAAAAATTTGTCAATTTGGGGCCGGGGATTTAGCTCAGTGGTTCCGGCACCTGTCTTGCAAGCACAAGGACCCGGGTTCAATCCCTGGTTAACCACATACAATACTGGGTGTGGAGACTCATGGCAGCAGCAATCAGTGCCATATACCACAGTGCTGGGCGTGGTGGCTAACACCTGTAATCCCAGCACTTGCTAGGCAGAGGGAGGATGATTGCTGTGATGTGAGTTTGAGGCTGAGCTCAGGGTCAGCCTGAACTACAAAGCTAGACTCTGTCTCAAAAAAATAAACAAATAAAATAAAATTATCAATTTGAAAAACATTTATCAAAATGAAGAGAGCTCTTGTACTTTGTATAGAAAATTAAGGCAAAATAAGAAATAAAGTTATAATGCTTTCCGTTTACAGAGACACAAGAATATATCTATAGCATACATCTTAGTTGTATCTAAAATTCAAAAGCAAAATATAAGGTATATGGAGACTGAAAATTTGGTTAGAGTCAAACACTACATATAGTACTATCTTTCCCTTCTTTCCTTGAGATATTGAACACTGAATTCAAGGCCCTGCCTGTGTTAAGCAAGTGCTCTACCACTGTGCTACATCCCCAGTTGTTTGAGACAAGGTCCGTTAAATTACTCAAGTTATCCTCAAATTTGTGATACTCCTGCCTCAGCCTGCTGAGTAGCTGGGACAACAGGGAAATGCAGATGTTCCCCAACAATGTATTGAGATTTTCTGATTCTTCAATTAACATATTCTTGACCATATGTCAAGTGAATTTGTTATTGATTTAAAATTTGTGTTTTATACAGTTTCTCTAGAGGAAAGGAAAACTTGAATAGGACGTGTTAATCAGAATCAACAGATGAAAGGCATGACCATCTTCACTTAATCAGTGAAGACACAGCCCTTTAAAACTCTGGATTAAAGTAATCAATAAATATAACATGCCTCAACTAGGAAAGATTGATGCAGCTCCAATTTTACCTACTACTTTAGTGTGACATCATCACTACATTCATAGAACCTTTGTGTTTTCAGTTTAGCATCTGAGAAGAAACTTCCTGTTAACAGGTTCTGCTCTTCACCAGGACAGTTCCCTGGGGAAAGAAGAGGGCTCCTCCTGTCGGGAAAATAAACCCACCTCTTTTGGGTCATCGCCAGCCAGCTTGAACTTCCTTGGGACCTTGCTTCTGGCAAACTTGCACCCGTTGTAGTACATGCTCCAGGAACAGCCGAAGGAGAATGAGGCCCCACAAGTGTCCGGGTCCAGGCCCTGGCAAGCACATGTTCTCCTGCAGGACCCAGGTGCCCCATTAGTTCGAGGCCAGGGAGAACATTTTTCCAACATACCACACTCCCATTTGCGGGGGGGGGGAGGGGGGGTGTAGATGCAAAATGTATTTAGAAAGAAGCCTTCTGCAACTCAGAAAAATAACACCCGGGGAAGAACTAGTTCAATTTTAAAAACAACTTTTAAAATCTTTTGCAGAAAAAACAGAACTCCTTTGGCCTGGATTTGCAGCTCGCAGGTGAGTACTTTGTCCAAGGGCCAGTGTCCAACCCTCAGTACTACAGAACAAATGACCTTTTCACTACACATAAGGAACAGCAAACTGTACAAAATCTTATACCTTGAGACTTTCTCAGAAAAAAATTCCAGGTATGAAGAAGGCTGAGAGTGGAGAATCATACACTTGAGGTCGACCAATACGATTTAGCGAAGCCTTGTCTCAAATGAAAGGGGCTCAAGTTAGCTCAGTGGTGGAAGCTTTGCTGGCGTGACTGGGCCCTGACTTTAATCCTCAGTATCATCCCCCAGGAAAAATGTCTCCAAGTGGAGTACCTCAGGAATAGAGCACAAGCCAAGACCAAACACTAACATAGCAGGATCTCTCTGCTTTCCTCTGGGCCCCATATCCCAAACAGAAATTTCTATGAAAATAGATTTCTTTTCCTTTTTTTACTCATACTTGATTTATACCCATAATATGAAACTAAAAAAACAAACAAACAAACAAAAAAATCAACCTAACTTGTGTCTGGATTTCTGTGCAACTGTGGGGCTAGCCATCTGTCTCACTACATGTAGTGACAATTCATTTTCACTCAGTGCCACATTCCAGTGTGTGAACAGACCTTAACCATTTATCACCGATGGACATTTGAGTGTTTTCTAGTTTTTGGCTAGAGTATTGCTATGTAGACGTACAGCCCCAGTTGGCCATTTAGCCTGCTGCTTCCTCTTGTGGGGCATCTTCCTGATAAGGTTTATGACATGATGTTACTGTGTTCTTTCCTTACCCTTGTTTACAGCAACACTACTCATAACAGCTAAATCTTGGATACAGCCTGCATGTCCATCAAGAGATGAGTGGGTAAAAATGTTTTGCACATGGTGGAGCAGTGCTCTGCTTGAGTCGTGTGCAGGAAAATGAATGTACCTTGAGACCATAGTGTTAACTGAAAGCAGGCATACAAGCTTCAATACTGCACCATTTCTCTTGTATGAGAAAACCATGTTATAAGAAAATAAGCAGATAGAAGAAGGGAGATAGGTCTCCCTTAAATGGGAAAGGGATCAAGGAAAGGGTGAAAAAAGGAACTATAAGTTGTAGGGAGGGCATGCGAATAGTGAAAAATGAGAATCAAGATGCATCATGTACAGGTGCCCATTCTTGATGGATGTGATAATGCTTACCTAATATGTACCAATAAACTGTTATTAAAAAAATAAACTAGTAGCTAATTCTGTAAGAAATATTAAAAAATGAGCTGTGATCATGTCTGTAGAAAGAAAAAGCGCTTATTGTTTCAATCCGACTTTCGAGCTGACCACAGTAATACATGCTTGTGATCCTAACACACAAGGTGCTGAAGCAGGGAGAGGGTCACAGGTTTAAGACTAACCCTATGGACACAGCTTTAGATCCTGTCTCAGAAAACTAACAAGCAACGAAGCCAATTTTCTTTCTGAATCATTCACTTGCTATGGTTGTCCTTGAGGAAGACCCAAATTAACAACAGTGTAGGAAAAATAAGCATATCCAGACCAGGCATTTCGGGGGGGGGGGGGCCGGGGAGGGATGGTCCCCAAGGATGATTTTCTGTTGAAGTGAACATAGGTGAAAGTCTTTGAAATGATAATTATGTGTTTATCCTTTCATTAGCGAATCAGCTCATAAGGCAATGTTTTTTTTTAATTGTTTTTCAGCTAGGAAGGTTATAGTTGTAGAGAAATTACCATGAGATAGATGTCAGAAAAAAAAAAAAAAAGACAGAGTAAGAATCTTTGAAATTTTTCTCCATAAAAGCAATGAGACTAGTGACAAAAGTAACTAGATTCAACTTTTAAGAAATCTAGAAATTAACAAAAGGCTTGCACCAATATTTGATGAGTCTCTGCAAGAAAAGCCTGAGGATGCTGGGGGGCGGCTCTGGGGCAGAGCTTGCCTGCCATGCACACCATGCCCTGGCTCTCATTTCCTGGCTCTAGAACCTAGAGTTGAGGCAGAACTTGGCTCCGTGGGGGCATTCTAACTTGACCTCACTGGTCAGGCTGCCTTCACTTGTCGACTTTGGAGCGACCCTCATGCAAGCGGCCCTTTTCCGTGTGAAGATGTTGAAAATAAGGCAGTTGGTGAAGAGGACCACTGTTTGAGGTGGGAAATCACTGCTGGAGTGAAGAGCGCAACCAAAAATCTGAGAGCTGAGAGCATAGCTCAGGGTAGAATGCTTGACTGATGCACACAACACCCTAGGTTAGATCTACAGAAAACACCCCTCCCTCAAAGGAGGAACTGACTGATACAATACCCGTAGGAGGCTCTGAAACGCTCAAAAAAAATATCCCTGGGAATCTTGTGCATGTGTAGGGCTATCTACAGGCTTAGCAGTGTCCTCAGGGAGCCCAATCCCCAGCACGATCTAATCTTGAGACTCCT